>JAQZBX010021549.1:21217-32295 GCA_029593785.1 Cabassous unicinctus
ATGTTTGATTCTAATTACATTTCATTTTCATTTGTAATTTCATAGCTTGAATCTGATCTCTTAACAAAATAACAGTTTGTCTTAGATCTGCTATTTTCTCATGTATTTCTCAATCTATTTGTCTTTGAGTTCTCCATAACTGTTCTGAATTTTGTTGCCATGTTTGCACAAAGTCAGCAGTTTGAACTCCTTGTTGAAGGGCTATACCTGCAGTAGCGGCTGTTGCTGTTACGGCTATAATACCCATAATTACAGCTATTAGCATTCCAACAAATCTTCTTACCCTTTTCAGCAATCTTTTGGAGATGGAAGTTAATATCCCCATAACTGGGGTCTCTTGGCATTCTCGATTCATTTGTACCGGCAACCACACTCCAATTCTTGCTCTTAAGATGTAAAGACTAGTGGTATTTGGGAAACTAATAGAATTGTTAATACAAGTATATAAAAAGCATTTGTTTAAACATTCTATGGCCTTATTACTATTGTTCCAAACAATATTACCCAATAACAGAACATAAGGAAGATGCACACAAACCCTAACCCATTCAGTATTATTACGAGTAAGGGTGAAAGTATAATTAGTACTTATATTAGAAATGAGGCTCTGCCAAGAACTAGCAGTGCAGAAGGCTGAGGCTAATTTCCACAGATGCGGCTAAGGGGGATGACCCACCCTGAAAGGATTACATGGTGTAAAGCCTCCCCCATGCCAGATAATAGAATTATTTGCATGTGTACTTATGTTTTGGGTCTCCTTATGCCATTTCAAATCGAACAGCCGGCCTTTTTCATGAGCAGAGCCTACAGGACTCCAATCATTTCATGGTTCTGAGCCATGACACACAGTCCATGGAGATACAGGACTGTTACAGTACACATAAGGAATTTGGCACATGGGAATCTCTACAGGAATAGGAATTTTATTTTGAGAAATAATGCCTTTAAATCTTTGTGCTGTAAGTGCATATTTGGAATGGTGATTACGGGTACCATTTTTTCCAATACTTAACCATAATTGACAATGCATTTTTAAACAAATATCTTCTTCTCCAAAACATATGGGCATGCCTTCCACTCCTGTAGAGTAATTATTAATCAGTTTTCCTACCTCTTTAGGCTTTTAGAGGAAGGTGAGAATCAGTGGGCCCAGGAAAATGAAAAGACTGATTAATATAAACAGGGTAGGATTTGTTCCCCCAAGTCAACAATTCTAAAAGAGGTGAAGTAGTAATATAAGCCTAATATGTATATTTATGTGAAGGTGCACTACTTACTGTTGTGGTTGACAAAGTAAGCATAGCAAAGAATAACTGTATTTAGTGTGACATTTTGCCTTTTAGAAGTTTCCATCTTTTTTGTTTTTTGTGTTAGCTTCTTTGACTTGTTCATGTTTAGGTTTCAGACATCGGAATGGGACCCAAAGCTGGTCTCCTTTATCTATAATGATAAGAGCAAAACCTTGACCCTATATCCTACTTAACTTTTACCTTCTCCCATTGATTATTATCTTTATTCTTCCACTAAACTAGTTGTCTAATACACTGATATATTTGGCTTATTGTTGGTTAGAGTTTTGGATAGATATAAAATAAATGTTAATATATATATTTAGTTTAATAAGGTTATACTGACAATTAGGGTGAGAAACATAAATAACATAACTAATTAAAAGATTAAGTTAATATTGAACAATGTTACAGAATGACAGATAAACAGAGCAGTTTTATATACATACTTACCAGTATTTAGCTTTTAGGTGGGAAGTGTTGAATTGTTGAAGTAGCAACTGACACTAGAGTTTTGGTTGACTCTGTTTAGGATTAATAAATTTGATAGTATAGATGCCAACCTGTGAGTGTTTTGCTAATTCCTGAGGAAGGGGCCAGCCCCCTCAGGAAGGAACACAACACTCTTTGGGCTGTACATTTTAAGGTTTATGCATCAGTCCCTGGGAGAGTGGCCAGCTCCCCCAGGGAGGACTACAACACCCGTTGAAATGCACTTTACCTTTTTTAATTTGTTACAAAACATTTTTGATGTGCTAACTATTTTAATTTCCAATATGCTTCCTGAAATATGAAAAGTGTTAACTAGTAAGGCATTGGTTTGTTGATTAACAAAGTTTTTTGTATGATGCTTTACTTTTAGGCTTGAACAATACTTACCAAACTTGTTTTTAATACATTTGGTTTCAGGACCGTTGAAACTTAAAACAAGAGATTTACATATACATTTAATAAAACACATTTACATGTAAAATACAAGTTATTAAATTACTTAAGTGTGCAATGTATTGTACTAAAGTTTTGATTAGTATTTAAGTATATTATACATTGTTCATAAATACAGTAGATTATATAACAACAGGCATCCAATGAATAAACTTTCATTTTTTAAGTGTTTAAGATTCTTAGTAGCAATGACCTTAATTTCTTTACTTTGTATAGTTTGAGGCATAGGTAAAAACAAATTAGTATTTCCTACTTGGGCTGTTGGATAATACATTAACTTGTAATTTTAATATTTGCATTGGTTCTGTTGTTAATATTATAATTAGAATTGGGGCTGTTGCTACAGTGTTGAATATAAACTTGATTTATTGTTGGCTACTTTACAGAAAGGGGAATGTGGGCTGACTTGACCTGTCCAAGAAAAAACTAAAGAAAGCCTTAGCAAGTTTTAAAACAAAGTGATAGTGACGTAACTGGATATTAAACCCTTGCAACAAACCAGCAATATTTGGGACCACTGCATCTTGCAGTGGTGTTATTTTATTTTACTATAATTTATTGTTACGCACTACTCTGGCAGCCTTTAATTGCTGCTTTCTTTTTGTACTTATAACTAAAAATTATGATTAATAACATTATATTTTATTTAATATTATATTGAAACATTATTATATTTTCAGGAATTTTATACACTTTTAAAGTATTCCTATGAACTTTTTATTCATATAGCTTTAATTTTTATAAAATTAGAAAATTTCTTTTAATTATACAACAGTTTTAAATACTTCATTCAACTTATATCACATGAAATTTAAAAGACCAAGTTACTTGTGACAGTTTGAAATAAAAGCTACTCTTTAGAATTTGGCTCCGAGAAAGCAGGTTTAAACATTGCGTTCTTTTTAAAAGTGATAAGACCTGTTTCTCCATGGAAATGATAAGGTTAAAGTACAAGAAGCTCTTTTGATAAAATAGACTTTCTTTATTGCATACTAATTATTTAGGAGAAAAACTTTGTAAACTTTTACTAAAACAGACTACTGACTTGAGAAATTTTGAGAAAGAGTAAAACATCAACTTTATATTATTATATTGTTTGACATTAAAGCATTTAAATTTTATAGATAGACTGCTTAAATTTTACTTAGCTTTGACCACAAAAATTCCTTTTCCACACACCTTCTGCACTTTCTGTATTCCTTTAGCTTTTGTCCCACATTTTACTTTTTCTTAATAACCAGTCATTTTATTTTGGGACAAAATTATTGTCTTTTTCCTTAATGATAAAAACACATTTTATATACCTTCCATACTTAAGTTATACAATGATTTTGGAAACTGTTTTCAAGCAACTTCTGACAACATACAATTAGCATCAACATTAAACAAACTTGTTAGAATGATAATTTAAATTGGCTGCATGCAAATATAACTTTTCTTCATTTTAAATACTTAGCAGCATGTAACACTAGAAACAGCCCTTTAGAGGCAAGTTGGCAGGGGAGGCTGTCTGCTGACAGGTTTTTCTGTTATGAAGTTACTTTTATTATTATTATTAAGTTGGTTTTCTGTTTAATAATGATTTTTTGGAATTAGCCATTTAAATATTTTCATTTAAACAGTGCTTCCTTAAACTCTCCATAACTATTCTTAGCCACATAGACTATAGTTATTTTATCTCAAGACAAATTTTACCTTCACAGAACACATACTCTTAAACAAATTTACCAAATTTTAGTAGAGCTCTTGTAAGAATTTTTATTTATCAATTTAATATTACCATCTGGAGGTATCAAAATATACTTTGACACTGAACAAACAGACAAATGCAAAAAGAGTTATGACACACCAACAGAAACATAAAGCTTACTAATTTGACCCATAATTTTCACTTTTTTGTTATGGCTGTGTTCAAGCTCTCCATCATTTCACATCTTTGATTTTACTGTTTTTAGAATTTTTTCTGGAATCTGTGTTACCTGTAATATATAAGCTTGTTCTCTGAAACACTTTTGTTCATAATCAGCAACCAGCTAAGACAACTTAAACAACAGAAATACAATCAAGCTCTAATTTAGCAGTTTACGCAGATATTTAACATATATATTTTGGATTATTACTTTTTAGGAGTACACTTAGGCTTAAAGTTCAGATTTTTGGGATAGGCCCTTCCTGTTCTTATTTTGGGTATATTTAGTGAAGGAGTAATAAACTTAGTTTTAGCTGAGGGAGGATCGACAGCTGTACTGCTTGTGGTAACTGCTTTAAGTTTTGTTACAGGCTGGAGTGAGCTACACCGTTGCTGACTAGGTAAATTTGAGCTAGGTTGGGAAGTGCTCATATTGTTTGCCTGAGGGCCCCGAGCAAGGCCCATTAGGAAGTTTCCCGATTTATTAATGAGACTGCCATTTTTTATGATATTCAGAATGGCATTCATTGGCCCAGTGTAACCCTTTCTGGCATTTTGGATACACATGAGTTGGTATTGATTTATTATTGCCGCTAGATGGAGCTCTCACACCAGTTCTGGCTCGGCAATCTTTTATCATAAGACTTGGTTTCCACATTTAAAGCAACTTAAATTATTAATTATGTGACTACGTCCCATTATAGCAGCTGCAAAAAAAGGTCATATTATATGTATTAGAACCAAGGTCTTGCCATGCCTTTAAATAATCCTGTACAGTACCTCCATTTGCCTTTATTGGATGTAAAGCCTTTTTACACTCACTGTTAGCATTAGCAAAATCCAACATCTGAATAAGCATTTCTTTAAGATCAGATTGAGTTACTGTCTTCTTGACCACATTTGCCAGTCTCGCTACAAATTCAGCATAGGGTTCAGTATTTACTTGAACAATTTTTAAAAATGATTGTACAGTCTGTCCAAGGGTGGAGATTCGTCGCCAGGTGACTAGGCAGAACAATTGAACTTGTACAATGGCAATATCATCATATTGAGCTTGGCGAGGAACCCCAGCCCATTGACCTATTTCTAATATTTGTTCAGCGGTAATAGGCACCAGTTCAAAAGACAATAAATCATCTTTTGGAGCAGATGGCCTAACGACTGCTCGAAAAGTTTCATAAACTCCCTTTTTCTTTCTTTTCTTTTTATTAAACATGAGTTTATCTGTCTTTGCCCATTCATTAATTTTTTTCATATATATTTTCATTAAAATCATCATTAGCTTGTTCTGCTACGGTTTTAACAATAGCAGTATCCATTTTAATATCTTCATTTTCATTTGACTGTAATGGTTCAAGAGCAACAGAAATAAGACTATACAAGACTATACTTGAAGAGGAACTGTTTCCCCTTTTTGATAAGCTTGCAGCAATGATTTCATTACTAGTTTTCATTGTTTCAAATTTAACACATTCCACCCTTGTGGCTAAAATCAATAACAATGTTTTTGTACAAGAGAAAAGAGTTCTAGCAACTCGTGGCTCATCACAGACACACCTGTATTCTTCAACAGGGTCTTTAAAACCTCAGAATATTCCTCAAATTGAGTCGACTGATTTCCCATTATCCTGACTATCAAGATAATTTGACTCACCACACAAGAGTCAAGGACCATCCGACCCAGCAACAACAGTCCTTAGTTCCACAGCACTGATCCAGAGAAAAAGACAATGAGAAAAGACTAGTCGCGCCCCACATTGGGCGCCATATGTTGTTGTCAGGGTGCAGCGCAAAAGAAGAGTCAGACAAGTTGATGCATATGAAGAAGAGGGCTGCAGCTCACTCAGGCAAAAAACAGCCCAGAGATCACTGTGACCCTTTCTTTTATTTAGCTTAAAACAATGCATAAATTCTTCCCCCCAAACTTGTTCTCCCCCTATGTTTCTCTTACTACAGAAAGAACACTGCCTTCTCTGGCAGCCTACCAAGGGGCATAAGTATAAACATTGTTTCTAGCCCTAAATGCCTTAGTCTATCTAATATCTTAGCTTGGTGCGTGAGAGCGCTACCTGTTCCTGTATTACTAGATAGTTTTTCTTAGGAATTTATACAGTAACTTCTTAGTGGTGGGTTCATCCAGCTCTGCTTCCTCCCACTGAAGTCTGCAGTACACAGAGACCTTGGAGACATTTACTAACGTGTTTCTGCCAGCAAACATGCTTGTTGAATGCTTAACCCTTTATGCTCTGACTCTCAGCATCTTCCCCAACATGTGATAAATTATATGATGTAAAATAAAGCATGGTTCATATTTACCAAATAATTTGAAATGGAGCTAATTTAGACAGGTGTCCAAGTAATACTTTTCAGAGGAGGTGTAATTGGAAGAGAGATGTAAACAAAATAATAAAGGGAATTTCTCAATGCTTTGGGGGAAAGAGCATACTAGGCAGAGGGAATAGAAAGCACAATAGCCATACAAGGCAGAATGTGCAGAGCATGTTCAAGAAACAGCTAGAAGATCAATGTGGCATGAGTTGGACTGAAGAAGGCAGTGATGGCTGGTGGAGCATATCCTGACCCGTTTTTCATGACCCACACTGCAGAAAAACAGCTCTTTCCCTAAAAAATTTCCAAAAATTTCCATTTCTCTTTCTGCCTCTATCTTGGCTCTTATCACAAGCCCATGGAAGGAATTTATTGTTTTTAATAGCTCCAGCAAAGCCAGACTTAATTAACATACCAAAAGATATGCAAAGTTAAAAGAACTTTAACCTAGGAGAAAAGTTTGCCTAATTGGAAGTTAGAGAAATGGATGTGGCTCAAGGGATTTTGCTCCCATCTACCATATAGGAAGTCCAGGGTTATAGACATGGACCTCCTGGTGAAAGGCAAGATGGTCCACGGGCAAGCTGGCCCTAGTGGAGAGTTGAACTACAGGGAGTGTTGGCTTGTGCAGGGATGCTGGCCCAAGTGGGGAGCTGGTGCAGCAAGATGACACAACAAAAAGAGACACAGAGGAGAGACAATAAGATAGAGACTAAGCAGACCAGGAAGCCAAGGTTGTGCAAGAGATTGAAAACTTCTCTTCTACTCCAGAAGTTCCCGGGACCAGTTCCTGGTGCCACCTAAAGAGAAGAGAAGCGACACATGGAAGAACACACAGAGAGCAGACAGCGAGCACCAAACAACAGGGTGGGGGGAGGTAAATAAATAATAAAATAGTTAAAATCACATTTGCTGAAACTACCACATACTAACCCATTAGAATAAGTCCTCCCTTCTTAACTTGTTAAAGTTTCATTTTTCTTTTTTAAAAATAATGAGAGGCTTATCTAACCCAAAGATAAGTTCCTGCTTTCTTCTTTCCCCATAAAACTAATGGAGACTATTGAAGGATGCACAGAGCTTAAAATGATTCTGAGACATAAAATATCCTGCATGAGTAATCAATGTGGGCAAGAACCACAAAAAGAAAATACCAGACCTGAGAGAAAGCAAGGTGTCTGATGTCAGGCTACAAACTCACTCCTCAAGATAACTGGACTCATCAGCCAATAATAATAACCAATTGCTTTTCCTAATTTGAATGTGGGCATGACCAATGATAATAACCAACTTGCAATCATTAATTTAATCTAGCCACAACCAATGCACCAATAGCCCTAATATCCCTAAGCCCACCATTCTTTGCTTAATCCTTCACCTTTCCAGCTCAGGAGACAGATCTGAGTGAAATAACTCTGCCTGTCTTCACAGGGTTAGCCTTTGCTAAATCAACATTTTTTCTTCTTAAACCCTGGTATCAACTGATTAATTCTCAACACATCAGGCAAGGACACACTCACTTCAGATGGAAACTTACAAATAAAGGAAGGAATGAAGAACATTGGACATGGTGAATATAAAAGTTTATTATTTTTCTTCTTTAAATTTCTTTAACAGACAAGCAACTCTGAAGCAAAAATAACCTCAATATTAGATATGGTCTATAAGGAAAGTAGAAGTAAAATATTTGTCAATATTAACACAAAGAATAGGAGGTGGTTTATACTTTTACTATCATGTGAAACTTAGCACATGGAATTTAAATATAATGTATGAATACCGAGTGATAAGTTAATAATGCATATTTTAATCCTTAGAGAAAACATTAAAATCATCAAAACTAACAGTTAAAAATCAATAAAGGGAATAAAATGGACTATCAACAAAATATTAAATTAATGCAAATATGTCAGAAAAAGTGGAAACAAGGAAAAGAGGAATGGAAGAGCAAAAGATAATTGAGAGAGAGAGAGAATAAATAGAAAGTTGGAGGATATTTACAATTATGCCAATAGGAACAAAGCATATACATCGATAACATTAAGTATAAATCCTTAAATTCACTAATTCAAAGTCATAGATTTCCAAACTGCAAACACTTAAAAATCTGCAGTATGCTGTCTATAAATGATGCAATAAATACAAAATTTAATACAAAAAATAAATATAAAAATAAATGAAAAATTAAATAAATAAAATTATGGAAAGTGTTATAATTTGCATTGGATAAGCTTTAAAAATCTGGTATAACGATAGATAGATAGATATAGATATATAAACACAATTGTTTATATCAAACAAAATTAACTTCATTGCCAGAAATAAAGAGGAATATTTAACATTTAGTGTCTTTTAGGACAAGAAGATCATAAATCAGTAAGGACATACACTATCTGAATAATACTATTAATAAAAGTTACTTAATATACCAAAATTAACACCCAAAAACTGAAGAATGCACATTCCACTCAAGTATATGTAGAATATTCAGAGATATAGGCCATCATTTGTGATCCATAAAATAGTTTCAATAAATTTTAAAAGATTGACATCAAAAAGAGCCTATTTTCTGTCAACAATGGAATTACATTTGAAATCAATAACAATAAAAATATCTATAAATCCCCAAATACATGTTAATTAATTTCATGCTTCTTTATAACCAAGAGTTTAAAAGAAGACACTAGAGAAATAAGAAAATAATGCAAATTGAATGATAAAAAGAAACTATCAAAATTAGTAAGTGGCAGCTATAGCAGTGTTTGGGGGAAATATAGAATTTTAAACATTGACATTAGAAAAGAAAAATATCAAATCAATTATTCAAACTTTCACATTGAAAAACTAAGAAAGAAGATAAAATAAACCCCAAGACTGCATGAATATCAAAATACAATTGGAAATCTATTAAATAGAAAACCTATAAAATGAAAACATATACAATGAAAAAAATAGCAAAATTTAAAAATTGATTCTTTGAAAATTTACAGTACATTTATAAATCCTTTATCAGACTAACCAACATAAGAAAAAAATAAGAGAAAACACAAATTACTCATTGACAAATTAGAAGAGATATTTGAAAAGATAGTACAGGCTTAAAAACAATATTGGAGATATTATAAATACCATTATACTACTACATTTTCCAGAAAAAATTATATGGAAAAACTCCTTTGAAAGACCACAAAAATTACCTGAACACACTTCAAACAAGTAGAAATATGAAGTTCTCCATATCTATTTTAAAAATGAATTCACACAATAAATTTTCCCCTAAAGGAAACTCCAGATCCTGATGATTTCACTGGTAAATTCTAACAAGTATTTAAGGAAGAAAGAGCACTCTCTTTATCAAACCCTTTCAGAAAATGCAGGGAGTTAAGACACTTCTCAATTCATTATATGAAACCAGCATAATCCTATTAATAAAACCTTGATAAAGACACTACAAAAGAAAGGAAAATTACAAAGCAGTTACTCTTCCTAAGCAGAAATGAAAAATCTTAATTATATTTCAATAAATTTAATCCATTAGTAAAAAGGGTAACAGACCATTATAAACTGATTTAATCTCAGGAATGCCAGACAGTTTTAATATATTCCACCACACCTAAATTCATACTACCGTGATGTATTAAATATGCCTAACCCCCAAGATGGGAGCAAGTAACGGATACCTGCTCTCATGACTTCTATTCAAAATTACACTATCAGTCTAAGCCAGTGCATGAAGGAACTAAAAAGCAATAAAAATCATAAAGTGTGGTCGCCTCCGGCCGGCTCTCTCACCCCGCCCAGTCCGGCGGCCTGGGGGCTCGCCGGCTCCGGGCTTCCCCGAACGCCACGAGCCGGGGGTCTGCGGGCCCAGTCGTCACCGAGCCACAGACGAAAGGGAGGGAAGCAGACACCTCTTGGTCTCGGTTGCTGAGGGATGGCGAGTAACGGAATAATGGAAACTATGCACACTCCGGAGACTAGGTCAGGCTCCAAGTCAGTTCATTGGGTGAGCTCTGGTATTTATACAGGGCGGGAGGGCTGAGTGGGGCAGGGGATGGGTAAGGTATACTGGGCGGATTCTGATTGTCTGGGATGGGTTTATGTCCATATAAGGTATGGAATGTGTATGAGAGAAAGGGGGCGGGGCTGAGCTGCAGTGGCCATCTTGAAGCACATGGCAAGGAGAGGTTGCTACCTGTGTCAGCAGCCAATTGGCTGCGGTAGTTACAAAAGCCTCCGTCCCCGGTTGGTTGTGGCATTTGGCACCAAGATGGTGTCTACGCCTCGGTTTTCTTGGGCAGTGCGCTCGGAGCTTCCATACCGCCCTCGCCCCTCCCCCTACATCTCCTCGTACAATAAAGTTAAGAAAGCTGAAGTAAAAAAAAAAAAGAGAGAGAGAGAGAAAGCCTTGATTCCCAGATAGCATGAAGTAAATATTTGGGAATATATAAAAGAAACAAACACAAATCCTACTAGAATTAAAAAGGGAGATTTGCAAGGTTGCAGGTCAGAAAGACTATATTCATTACTTATATATATTTTCGCTACCCGGGGCCTCCTTGTGAGGGCAGGCCAGCCCACGTGGCGCGGTGGGCTGAAGCAGCGGG
>JAQZBX010021550.1:0-32193 GCA_029593785.1 Cabassous unicinctus
TGCATGTCCCCTTAAGGCCACCAACTGAAGAATTGTTTCTCCCTTACAAGACCCAGCTCAAGCATCCATGGTGTCACCATGGCCAAGCACCCTTTCTTTCTGCTCGTAGAGCACTTTGTACATGTGTCTAGGACAGCATCAGTCACATTCTGTGAACACCATGTTCATACTCCATGGCCCCAGGACTTTGGGCATCTGTGAGCTCAGGGACCATCTTGCTCACTCCTGAAGTCTCTGAGCTCATCACAGTTCCTGGTACCTAGTAGGTAGACCAGAAGTAAAAATGAGTGAACACCCATGTTTCCTGCGTACAGTCTACATTATGCTAGACAGGATGGTTTACAATTGCCTCCTCCACTTGACTCTGGACTTTCTTTGGGCTGTGACAGTATATGAATTTTTTGCTCTCGATATGTTAGTTAAAGGAAGGAAAGAACAGGGTCCCCCTCTCTAAGAATTTACTGGATGGTGGGAAGATCACAGTCTAGTGAAACAGCTATGATTTATTCCATGCCTACTGGGTACCAGAAACAATGTTAGGAGATTAAATACATGTTAGCTCTATTCATCTTCACCACAAATCTGAGAAGTTGCATTATCCTTGCTTTGTAAATGAAGAAATGATGTGGTTAAGTCACAAAGTGGAAGAGCCTGGACATGAACTCAGTCTAACTTAGAAATTCATTTTCTTTCCACTCTATTATCCTATTTCCCTCAAAATTTAAAGTTAATAATCTCTCATAGGCATTGAGCACAGTAGGGATTCTGCAGGCAATGGCTGATTTAGCAGATAGTTGCTTGTTTTGACAACAACTCTTGGTGATTCATAGTTACAGTAATGCTTTCAATACATTAATCGTATACATTGTCAGAACAATCACAATACCAAGCTGCATCTTCATTGCATCTTCTTCTTCTTTTAAATCAAATGAGAAAAACTGACAATCCAATGGAAAAACTGACCTTAAGTCAAAATTGCTATTTCTTTAACAGTGTTGCCATTATCAAGAAGACTTTATAAGACTGACGATCCAATGGAAAAATGGACCTTAACTCAAATTGCTATTTCTTCAACAGTGTTGCCATTATCAAGAAGATTTAGATAAATGTTTTGGCAAGATCACCATCATTTAGAGCTATGACCAGTACCTACTACAAGTGAAGATGACAAGTGTACGTAAACCCTCTGTTATCATGGGCAACAGCAATAAATATTAATTTCCAAATTAATCTCTGTGAAGTTCACTTTTAGTCTCTCAGGTAAGCATTCACCTATTCAAGGCAGTAAACGAGGACCCACACCTCTTCATTATTTGGCAATATCATAAAGAACTTATGAGAGTCTAGGCAAGAAGCTACCTGTAATAAAAAAAAATTCAGTTTTTCACTAAAGGGCTCCAATGGTTCTCCTTCATTTGCACAATGAAATTGAACATTTAATAGGGAGCCAGTATTTAATGAGGGCAGAGTTTCTGTCTGGGGCAATGGAAATTTTTTGATAATGGATGGTGGTGATCCTACCACAATATGGTGAATTGTATACTTGAAAGTGGTTAAAATGGGAAATGTTATGTTGCATAGATGTTATCACAATGAAAACGGAAAAAAAAAAAAAAAGAACATTTAGTACTACAGATAAGGACCCTGCAAGACTACTTGTTTTTGAGCCTTATCACCCACCTCCCCGGAACAAGTTGTCATAGCACTGAACATAGTTTCTGCACGAACTGGTCCTGTTCTTTCTCCTCTGGTTTATGTGGGTATCCCCGTTGGAGCCTTCGACCAATGCAAGCGTATGTGCACCCCAACTCTTGACTCTGTACCACTCTCAGTGAGTGCTCAAAAAAGGCTTACTAAACTGAAGATAAAGTTACCAGTGGAAGCTTCCTGAAGGAAATGTTTACAGCAGCAACAGCTGCAAACGTGCTCAGCACAGTCCATCCCCCTGGGGCAGGTCTGCTTGCGATTAGACCCATACAAACGTCACTCTTACCCCTTTTGCTCCAAAGCTTCCTGACTGCTTCCACCTTCCTTCTGGGGTCATACTCGCTTTCTTTCATTGCTCATTTACTGCCAATTTAAAATAATATGTGATATTCTCTGTAAGCTCACAATTTCTCTAATAAAATATACATGTGTATATATATATATTTTTTTTTTAAAAAGGAAAGTAGACAAACAAGTATTAGGGGCTGGTAAAGACTTTCTCAGATGTAACAGGAAGGATTAAAAGAGAATTTAATAGGGTAAAACTTTCTTACATATGAGTCTTTGCTAATGTCACTTAAATCCATCCAATGTCACTTAAATCCATCCGCGCTTTGAGATGGATTTGAAGGAGGTTTTAAGTCTATTCTAGGAATTTATTCCCCACCCCACTCTACTTACTAAATGTACATTCTTGAGTCTCTACAAATCTTAGATTTGTCATCTAAAAAATGAGCATTATGGCGTTTTTACCACATGGATCGCATAGCAACTAAATAAAATAACAGCTGTGAGGAGATTTATCTTAGCAAAAGTAAATGTGATGCTCATTGGTTTTTTTTGTTTGTTTTTTTTGTTTTTTTTTGTTTTGGTTTGGTTTTATTTATGCTCATTGTTTTTAATAAAAATATGAAAAAGAAAAAAATCAGCATTCATCCATCAAAATGTAATCACTATTAAAACTTCACCATAAAAACTTTCTGATATGCAAAGCATATAGATCGTGTCCCATATATGAATATATTATTTCAGAAATGGTATCATATATTATGTACCAGTTTGTATTGGGCTTTTTTGTTGTCATTGTGCATATATATATAAAACACAAATTTTTCCATTTTACAGATTTTTTTAAAGATTTATTTATTTACTTTATTTCTCTTTATCTCCCTCCTCCCCCAGATGGTTCTCTTGTCTGTCTGCTTACTGTTTGCTCGCTTTCTCTAGGAGGCACCAAGAACCAAACCTGGGACCTCCCGTGTGGTAGGCGGGTGCCCAACTGGATGAACCACATCTGCTTTCCCCATTTTCCCAATTTTCAAGAATACACTTCAGTGATATTAATTGTATTCACAATGTTGTGCTACCTTCAGTACCATCCATTGCTAAGGCTTTTTCATGACCCCAAACAGAAATTCCCACACCCATTAAAGCAATAACTCCAACTTCACTCCCCAAACTCCCTAATATACTTTCTGTCTTATTGAATTTGTTAAGCTTTTTAAGAACCTTTTCATGTTAATAAACGTAATTTAATATTATCTTTTAAGATAGCTAGGAGGTATGTATCTTAATTTGTATTTGTTTAATAAACCTCCACAAGTGTCCCGGAGGCTGTGGAATTGCTGGGTACACCTGTTTGCGGTTTGTTTGTGTGTGTGTGTGTGTGTGTGTGTGTGTGTTGTTGTTGTTTTTAATTTGAGGTACTGGGGCCAAGGATTGAACCTGGGACCTCGTATGTGGGAAGCTGGAGATCAGCCACTGAGCCACATTGGCTCCCCTGAGTTGGTTTTTTCGTTTGTTTTGCTTGTTTTTTTTTTTGTTGTTGTTGTAGTTGTTAGGAGGCACCAGAATCGAACCTGAGGCTTCCCATGTGGGAAGCAGGTGCTCAACTGCTTGAGCCACATCTGTTCCCCTGTATGTGTTTTAAACTCTAGCAGATCTTGTCTAATTGGGCTCCAGCTTGCATTCCCCCAACAGTCTATGCGTAGGGACTGTCTCACCAAACTTTTCTTTCTGTTTATTTGCATATGGATTGATGTGTATTCAGGCACAGGAAAAACATATTCCTTAACATAGGTGGTAGACAAAGAAGTTTGAAAACCACTGCTCTATTCCAAGAATTTAGCTCGTGGCTATAGCTTAAATAATTTAAAAAATAGCACTGAAAGATTCAACAAACCAGTACCTAGTAAAGAGATTGAACCAATAATCAAGAGCCTCCCAATAAAGAAAAGCCCAGGACCAGATGGCTTCACAGGGGAATTTTACCAAACACCAAGAAGAGTTAACACCAATCCTGCTCAACTTTTTCCAAAAAATTTAAAATGAGGGAACACTCTCTAACTCATGCTATGAGGTCAACATCACCCTCATGCCAAAACTAGATAAAGATACCACAAGAAAAGAAAATTATGAATATATATGCAAAATTCATCAGCAAAATACTAGCAAACCAAATCCAACAGCATATTAAAAGAACTGTACACAATGATCAAGTGAGAGTTATACCAGGTAAGCAAAGTTGGTTACACGCAAGAAAATTAATTAATATAATATACCACATTAAAAGAATGAAGGAAAAAAACACATGATCATCTCAATTGACACAGAAAAGGCATTTGACAATATCCAGCATGCATTTTTGATAAAAAAATAAAACACTTAGAAAACTAGGAATAGATGCAGACTTCCCAAACATGAAAAAGGGTATATATGAAATATCCACAGCTAACATCAAACTCAATGATGAAAAACTGAAAGTTTTGCTTATGATCAGGAACAAGACAAAGATGCCCACAGTCACCACTGTTATTCAATATTGTACTGGAAGTTCCAGCCAGAGCAATTAGGAAAGAAAAAGAAATAAAAGGCATCCAAATTGGAAAAGAAGAAGTAAAACTTCCCCTATTTGTAAAAGATATGATCTTATACACAGAAAACCTTGAACAATCCACAACTAAGCTCTTAGAGCTAATAAATGAATTCCGCAAAGTGGTGGGGTACAAGAGAAACACCCCAAAATCAGTAGTACTATAAACTAGTAATGAACAATCTGAAGTGGAAATCAAGAAAAAAATCCTTTACAATACCAAATAAATGGATCAAATATCTAGGAGTAAATCTTACCAAGACACTTGTACACAAAAAACTACAAAACATTGCTAAAATAAAACAAAGACCTAAATTAATGGATGGATATTCCATGCTCACAGATTGGAAGACTAAGTGTTGTTAGGATGTCAATTTTACCAAAAGTAATTTACAGATTCAATGCAATCTCAATCAAAATTCCAACAGCTTTCTCTACAGAAATGGAAAAGACAATCAACAAATTTATATGGAAGAATTTGGCTGTGGGCACGCATGAGAGTTCAATATGTGTATCGAAAAGTGTTATGTCTATTTGGGGCCAATCTATCCTAGCTATAGCTTGATGTTCATCTACAACTATTGTGAAGTGTTCAGATTCTGTAAATCCAAATGTCATAAAAACTTTAAAAAGAAGCATAATCCTCATAAGGTCAGGTGGACTAAAGCATTCCGGAAAGCAGCTGGTAAAGAGCTTATAACAGATAATTCATTTGAATTCACTTCTACAATTTGAAAAATGTAGAGGTAGAAATGAACCTGTCAGGTACCAGTGAGAGCTATGGAATAAAACTATTGATGCAATGAAGAGAGTCGAAGAAATTAAACAGAAGCTCCAAGCTAAAATTATAATGAACAGCTTAATGGAAAATAAAGAACCACAGAAACTTCAGGACATCAAAGAAGCCAAGCAAAACATCCATCTTTATCTGGGCTCCTCTTGCAGGCAAAAGAAAGTAGCTGGAAGGAAAAATGGTACAGCAATTACAACAGGATGTAGACATGGAAGATATATCTTAAAAATCTCACTGTAACCTTTCTATACATGCATTTGCAAATCTCCTCTGGAGGCCTGAAACCTCTAAATTATTGATTTATTTTTTTACATGAGGTCACTCAAATGAAAGGTGATTAAAAATACATCTCTTTGGGAGCAGATGTGGCTTGAGCAGTTGAGCGCCCGCCTCCCACATGGAAGGTCCCGGTTTTGGTTCCCAGTGCTTCCTGGAAAAAAACAAACAAACAAACAACAACAAGCAAAACAAACAAACCAACTCAGGGACGCAGATGTGGCTCAGTGGTTGATGCTGGCTTCCCACATACAAGGTCCCAGGATTAATCCCTGGCCCCAGGTACCTCAAAAAACAAACAAACAAACAAAAATCTCTTTTAATTGCTATCCACAAAACATCAAATGTTATGGATGTTAGATTGTAGGTCAACTTTCAACCTTCACTGATAAGTTGTACTTATGCAAATCATGAAAATTCTGAGTATAATTATAGAAGTGAATTATGGGCATAAAATGGTCATGTCATTTGGATAATGGCCCTAAGTAGCACATATGTAATAAATGATGACAGAAAATTCATGGCTAATATTACATAAAATAAAATTTTTGCAGTAAAATACTCCCTTTATTAATGTTATAGAAAAGGGAATACAATAAGGAATTAACAATCTGTATGACAGTTGGCCTCAAATGTTACTTTTATTCTGATTTTAAGATTTCCTGTTTGGTTTAGGAGCATCTGGGACGAGTGTTTTGGCCCTCGAGATTGAAGCCTAATTATGTTGGACTGTTCTGACCTGGTTTAAGTGTACCATTCTGACAGCCAGTTTTGGATGTTTTGGGTGAGAGTTGAATAATCTTTTTCTGAAATCGCACTAAACTCTATTAATTCCCACTAACTTGAGATACCAGGTGGAACAAGCTTTATTCTTCTAGCTTGGCACTAATTTAGAAGCAGAGGAATCCCAGTGCTTTTTAAAATTTGTTGCGTTATTTTCTTTACAAAAACTCCTCTTGATTTTGGAAAATAGAGTTTATGGGTAGAGCATCAGTTCATTATTTGCACAGGAAATAAAATCATTTCTAAATAATAAAAAAAAAAAATTATATGGAAGGGTAAGGGGCCACAAATAGCCAAAGCCATCTTGAAAAAGAAGTTGGAGAACTCACACTTCCCCATCTTAAAAGTTATTACAAAGCCACAGTAATCAAAACAGCATGGTACCAGCACAAGGACAGACATATACACAAATGGAATCAAATTGAGAGCTCAGAAATCAACCATCACATTGATCGCCAAGTGAGTTTTGACAAAGAGGCAAAGACCACTCAATGGGGAAAGAATAGTCCCTTCAACAAATAGTGTTGGGAAAATTAGACCTCCATTTGCAAAAGATGAAGGTGGACCCTTACCTCACACCATATACACAAATCAACAACAAATGGATCAAAGACTTAAATATAAGAGCCAGAACTATCAAACTCTTAGAAGAAAATGTAGGGAAGCATTTTCAGGACCTTGTGTTAGGCAATGGTTTCTTAAACTTCACACCCAAAGCACAAACAACAAAAGAAAAAAAATAGATAAATGGAACTTGATCAAAATTTAAAACTTTTGTGCATCAAAGGACTTTATCATGAAAATAAAATGATTACCAACAATGGGAGAAAATATTTGGAAACTGTATATCTGATAAGGGTTTAATATCCACATTACATAAAGAAATTGTTCAACGCAACAACAAAAAGACAAACAACCCAACTTTAAAATGGCAAAAAACTTGAATAGACATTTCTCCAAAGAAGAAATACAAATGGCCAAAAAGCACATGAAAAAATTCTCAACATCATTAGCCATTAGGGAAATGCAACTCCATACTGCAATAAGGTACCATTTTACACCCACTAGAATAGCTACTATTTTTTTAAAATAGGAAAACTACAAGTGTTGGAGAGGATGTAAAGAAATAGGAACACTCATTCTTTGCTGGTGGGAATGCAAAATGGTGCAGCTGCTGTGGAAGGCGGATTGGCAGGTCCTCAGAAAGTTAAGCACAGAATTACCATATGACCCAGCAATCCCACTTCTACGTATATACCCAAAAGAATTGAAAGCAGAGACTCAAACAGATATTTGTACATGGATGTTGATAGTGGCATTATTCACAACTGCCAAATGATGGAAGCAACCTAAGTGTCCATCAAGAGATGAATGGATAAACAAAATGTGGTATATACATACAATGGAATATTATTCAGCTGTAAAAAGTAATGAAGTCCTGATGCAGGCTACAACATGGATGAACCTTGAAGACATCATGTTGAGTGAAATAAGCCAGATACAAAAGGACAAAGATTGTATGATCTAACTGACAGAAAAAAAAATTAGAATAAGCAAACTCATAGAATAAGAATCTAGGGGACAGGGTGGGGATAGGGAATAGGGAAATAAGGCTTAAAAATGTGCAGGGTTCTTATTAAGGACAATGGAAACGTTTTGGTAATGGATGATGGTGATGGTAGCACAACATCATGAATGTAATTAACAGCATGGAATTATATATTTGAATGTGGTTAAAAGGGGAAATTTTAGGGTGTATGTATGTTACCAGAAAAAAAATTTTTTTTAAGTCATGGAACTGCCCAATATAAACAGTGAAGCCTAAGTTAATAGAATTCAATAGTACTTAGAATCAATAGTACAATTATAAAATGTGCTTTCATCAGTCGTAACAAATGTGCCACACCAATGCAAGGTGTTAACAATAGGGTGGTTTATGGAACCCTGCATTTGATACATGATTGTTCTGTAAACCCACAACTTCTCTAAAGAAAAAAAAAATAGCACTGAAACACGGTGGCCAGGATTAAGATATTATTATATTGTCTGGACAATAAAAAAATTTCAAAACATCTACTTAGAGTTTTGTAACGGTTTCTAGCACAGGGAATTTCAAAATGTACATTTTTCTCTTGGTGAAAAATCAAACATGGTCACCTCGGACTTTGCCTCCCTAAACGGATGGCTTACAGAATCAGTTTCTCTCTCTCAGGCAAACTGAAAATGGACAGGTCAGGAGGCGTTAACACCCCTGAGGTGGTAAGAAAGCTGGTGCTGCAGGCAAATAACCGGAGGGAGGCCTGATGGCAGAACAGGAGGAAGTATCACTTCCCCGAGGGCCGCCTCCCCTGGCTTCCAGCTCTGCTTCTGCTCTTGGTGACACAGCTTCCCCGTGGAAAGCAGAAGTGGTCATGTCCCTCCAGACGGCCTCTCCATGACAAGCTTCTCCACTCCCCTTACGCCAGTGGAGGGGGGGGGGGGTTCCAGCATTTACAGTAAGTGGCCAGGCAACCCCAAAGTCCCCACTGCCAAGAAGATGTCACTGCTTTATTGGAGGTGGAATAAACACAGATCCATCTCTCCCAGTCTCACTGTGGCCTCTCACCAGTGCCTTAATATGCCCTTCCCCCACCCCCCAAATCACCACAGTGCCCAATCCGGGCATTTTACCAATATGGAGAGGAAGAACGTAAAGAAGAGGAAGGTTGGTGAAGAGTTTCCCAATTGGCATGTTTTGGGGTGAGAATGATTTTCGATGCTGACAAAAATGTGGGGGTGGGGGGATGGGCAGGGCACTATTTGCAAACTCTGAAGCATGACCTGTAAAAAGGAAATAAGACAAGAGTAAAAGACCCTCTGAGTTACACAAATGAAGACTTCCCGACGTTCTACAACTCAAGAAATGCTGAGCCTTAGACAATTCAGAAACAGCCACTCAAACTCACTGGGTAAATTTATCCCCACTTGTGTAATTTCCTACGATAAAGTCATTTAGATATGTTCGCATTTATGAGCAATTAACACAGTTACAATGAAACGAAACTATAATACCCTCCCATAAAAGAGCAACTCATCATGTTTAATTCATGGTTTGAAGAAGGCATATTTATAGGCTTTATAAAACAGTGGACAAAGGGTTGAAAGGTTGAAGAGGGGAATTAGAGAAAGGAGATTGGAAATATACTGAGGATGAATAAAGTACAGTAAAATAAACACCTTGGAAGAATGCTGTATAAATGAAAACTATATCCTGATTGTAGATGCAACTTTAAGAAATAGCTCTGTGGTCAATAAGGAATGTTGACAGCTTCTTCAGTAATAAGAGCTTCTTCAGAACAAGACTGAAGAAAAAGTTCAAAAAATGAAGAACAAAGGCTGTTATACCCCTTGCCACACCTCAGCACATTATCCCATATAAGTAATGAAACTTGTTATTTTAAATTTCACAAGAGCCCTTCCAGCTAACTCAAGCCAAGGATATCTAAATGAAAGTCCAAATCTTTTAACTGGCCTGTTCCAAATCTAATTCCTTTATTGGCAGATTTTCATACCATTTTCTACACTTGGGCTTCTTCCCTAAATGAGAACTTACTCAAAATAAGTTTTAGAAATGATGATAGAGTGAAGACAAAGTTTCACAATTTAAATACCAGGAAACAAGGCAGCTGTAAGAAATCTTTCACTATTTCTGCCTGAAAAAAGAAAAACCCAACCACCTTCCTCTTCTATATCCTTTCATGGTCACCCTGTAAAGATGGGAGGCAGTGTGGTATTCATTGTGGAAGGGTTATGGGCTTAGAACAGTGCCTTGCGGAGAGCTGGTGCTCAGAAAATGGTGCATGTGATTTCATGTACATTCTACAGACCTCATCTCCTTATTGTATATTTTCACCTCCCGTGATGGTCTCCTTGAGAGCACAACCGCATAAAAAGGATCTTAGGTCCATGGAGGAGGCACTTCTGGAAGATGCTTGAGAGCAAAACTGCAAAATATTGCTTGGGCCTTTCTGTGTCAACCAAGCAGTCTGAGAGCTTCTCCTATAAGAGCAGGATAACCAGCCCATTAGCTGTACTCAAAGCCCCCCCTTTCCTTCCCCACCCTGTCCGGCAAGCAGGAAGCAGGGCCAAAAGGCACAGAAACTCCTCTCCAAAAGATAACTCAGCGCCCTGCTGCCTGGAGCTAACTGCTGTGAGTCCTGCACATTAGCCTCTTAGTTCAGATAATTACCAGCTGATAAAAGAAATGACCTAGTGACCATCTGCCTTGAAAATGTATATGTTGTATATCTGTTACTGTAATAATTTTTAAAAAATGTTTATTAAAGAGAAGTTAGTTTCTCTTTGTTTTTAAGTAACTCAGTCCCTACTATGAGTCCAAAAGGTAAACAAGTGGGAAAAGCCACAAGATGGAAGCCAGAAAACATGCCTACCACACTTATCTGTGCCACTGAACCAAGCCTGTGACCTTGACACACCACCTGCCTGCCCTGCAGAGGCCAGGTGTGGTTCAAATGAAAGCAAAGTTCAGGCAAGTGAAAGGTGTCAGCCCCATCGACACTGAGAAGAGAGGTCTGAGATGCAGCCTCTGTTGTCATACGTGTCATTGATCAAGGGTATGACTAATGACTGTCAATATTAACACCAATACTGAGTATATGGAGGTCACTGGGATAATCAGTGCCAATGAACTGTACCAGTATTCCATGCTGTGTGAATGTACACACCGTATTCTATTTACACAGATCTAAAATTAGTATGAGTTTGTTTACAGATAATCTGTTTTAATTTGGGTTCCTATATATTAACTTGAACCAACTGCAATCCCAGATGTTTTGATGATTTATTTTAGAATACAAATATTCACTACATGGAACACATACATATATGAAATACAAATATATATATGAAAAAGTTATTGATTCACAAAACTGTTGAACTGCTTTGCTGCTAAAAGAAAGCCACTGGAAGTGGTAGGAAAGGAACCCATTTGGAACACCAATGAGTACAAGATAAAGTGGGTCTTTTTGATTGGACAACCTTACCTTTGGGGGAGGCCATACCAAATCAAGACCTCCCTCCCAGTCATTCAAGACAGACCTGTCCTGCGTGGAGATTCCCACTTAGTATTAGTACTGGAGTCACTAACAGTCAACAAATTCCTCCAAATCCCCATTTTTACAAACAAGACCAAAAGGTCCAAGCAGCTCAAGATGCCTTAGGGAGTGGCCTGTTCATTGGTCTCCATGTGTCCTTGAGTTTGCACAGGGCCAGGCTCATAGTAGGCCCTTCATTCCTTCTTTCAAACCATCTCTCTTGCATACCTAGTGTATGCAGGGCACCAGGGTGTCTTGGACAAGGAAGACAATGCTCTTCCTTCCATGGAGCTTGCATTGTAGTGATGACCGCAGACTACACACACGCCAACAAACCATGAAGTAGCTTTGGTTACCGCACCAGGGGAAATGTTGGCTGAATACATGGGCAACCAAATTCACAGCTCAAATTCACAAATTCACAGCTCCCGTCAATGGTGGATGAGACCAATACTCAGGTTCCCTGACTCCTGTTTCCTCTTTGCTTCCAACAGCTCCTCTCCACCCTTCACTCAGAAAGAGTGGTTCCCCATCCTAACTTTGAAGAGGACCCGTCACCAAGGGTCCTGGCCATAAAATTACTCTTCTTCATGCCTCGAAATGCTTACTGCCAAATGAAACACAAGGCACTGAATCCTACTTTTTCCCAGCAGAGCTTACCTTAGCAAGGACTTCTGAGTACTTAGTAAGCTCCGTTACTCTCTCGGAGCCCATTGGGTGCTGGCCCTGATTTTGGTGCTGGCAACAAACAAAGTCAGCTTTCCTTACTGACTAGTTCTTAGGGCATCAGACTCCCGGCTCCCGCACTGGGAAGGCAAATTGCTCCTTTATGTATTAAGTAGATTTACTAGTCAGGCCATGTTTGTTTTGGGAGAGCAAAGTCCCAGCATGGGGGATGATGGGTATATCAGAAGCGTGGCCTTAGGTTTAAACTGCAAAGATCTGAGCAGCCTCGTTTCTACAGACAACACTATTTGCAGGAACTAATAACCTCGCGGCTTACGAAATGCCTACTGTGTGCTAGGCGCTTTATGCGCAATAAATAGTTCATGCGGTAAATACGCTCTGACAGATGAGGAAACCAACGAATAGGGAATTTCAACAATGACCCAAGTTCGCCTACAGCTGGGAAATTGCAACGCCCGGATTTCCAGGCTTCTGAGACGGCAAAGTGTTAGGCGGATTTGGGGCCATTAAGACTCACACAACCCGATACCCAAATAAATCCCACGCGACCACGCGGGTATTACAAGGGCCCCTCCAAATGCAAAGCATCAGGAAGACGCCGACAGTCGGCCAAGAGAACGTGCGAAAGTGGGAACTGACGCTCACACCCTTCCCCCAGGGCGAGGAAAGGCAACCCCAGAATTCTTAAAATAACCCTCGCTTCCTCTCAGCAGAGGCATCCGACTGCCCATCTGCTGGCGGAGAAGCGCCCTCGCGGTGGGAGGGTGCGCACCAGCTTCGCGGTAGCCCCGGTACGTCCCTCTCCTCCCCCGAGCCAAGGAAGACAAAATTGCCCAGCCGGCCCAGGTGGTGATCCCTCGAGGAGACCGGATCGCGCCCTCTGAGGAATCCCCGCCAGGGTGCCTCGCGCGCGCCCACCCCGCGTGGAGAGGGGCGTCCCCTTCCGCGCGTCCGACCTGCGCCAGGCACCTCCCACCACGCCCCTGCGCGGCTCCGCGGCAAGACACCTGCAGAGCGCCCGCCCACGTCCTGGCTCCCCCGGGCCCGGCCACCCACAGGTTGGCGGCATCTGGGTGCCCGTCACCTCCGGGAGCACCCCATCCCACAGTTCGCCTCGCCGCCCGCGCCCCCGACCCCCCGACGCCCCGACGCATACTCACCCGCTCGCGGTGCAAGTTGGGGGGCGGCGGCAGCGGCGGAGCTCCACGGTGACCCGGACTCGGAGCGGGGACGCGACGGGGCAGCCCAGCCCGGCCCCGCGTGGGGAGGGCAGCGGGCCGCGGCGAGGAGGCCGGTGAGGGTCGTGCGGATCGGGCCGAAGTGGAGCCGGGCCCCGCTGCCGCGGGCTGGAGGCTACGGCGCGTCTGGCCCGGAGGCGCCACGGCGGGGAGCGAGCGGCGGCGAGGCCCGGCGCGGCGGCAGAGGAACTGGCTGTCCCTGGGCTCGGCGGAGAGGTCCCAGCTACTTCCTGGTGCTCGGATTTGCATACTGCGCCTGGAGGGCGGGGAAGTGACCGTTTGGCCCCTGCCCAAAGTTTGGGGCTTTGGTGCGGCCGACGCGCAGAGCTTGTAAGGCAGAGAAACCTGGCTGTACCCAGGGTACAGCTTGGGAGATGAGAACAGTCTCGGGCCCAACATTCTCCCTGGAGACGAACAGAAGCAACTCCCAGGGGCATCGTCTGGACATCAGAGCTCTGGCCTTGTGGGCACATCCTCGAAACCTCTCGCGTCCCCCTTCCTTTCCTCCCAACCTAGTCCCCGAGGTGGTTAGGAAGTAGGGTGCACCTGGGAGCAGAGGGGGCCACTCTCGGAACCCTCCCAACATTTGGAGCCGTCTAGAAAGAGGATGAGATGTGTTCCGGTCTCAGTGAGTTCTTAATCCATACAGAGTAAGCTCCTTGAGGCTGGACACGGAGATGTTCGAGGTACAGATTGTGGGGGAAGAGGGAGGTTGAGACATTAAGTTGATTGGCAAATTACTCATCTCCTCAAAGCCTCAGTTTCCGCACCCGAAAATGGAGGTAAGAATGCCTAGCTCCCAGGGTTACTGGACGGATGAAATGCCTTAGGGAAAGGGCTCTGGCTGTGCCGGGCAGACCCTGGGGGCGCTGTGAGAATTTCATGGCCACTCTCTCTGCATTCGGGCATATAGCACCGTGCTTGGCACACAGCTGGTGCCTAACCAGTGTTTGCTGAAAGAATGAGTGCCTCTCCAAGCTCATATTCCTACTCAATAAATGCTACTTACAAATCCAAGATGTAAGGTTTGTCTCCATCACAGTTCATGTTCTAAGCAGGCGTCCATTCATTAGAATCTCTGAGATGCCCTACATTGTAGAATTAAGGAAATGGAAATGTGATCTTTGCACTCATAACAGCAAACACTTACATAGTGCCTAATGGGTGCCACACACTGTTCTAAGCACTTTAGACATATTGCTTTCTCTCCGTCACAATGTTCTCAAGAGGCTGGCCCCCTGAAAGTCTGCAGCTAAAGTGGGACACTCTGTAATAGTCTGTTATGACAGTCATTAGTTAGTAATAACAAAGCCCTAAGGTTTGCAAACTACTGTCATAAAAGAAAAAAAGAGAGAGACTTGTTTATACCTATGATGTTCAATTTTAGGCAATGCAAGAGAAAGGGTGGAGTTACCCAGTGAAGGTGTTGAGCAGGTGAATTAAATCTGTGATGGATCCTATGGAGGAATTCACTACTGGGGGGCTGGGGGTCTGTTTCTAGACTTTCCTCTGAAAGTATTTCCTCTTGAAAATATTGGCCCCCAAATAAAGTGTCTACTATTCTCAATGAGCCCTTGAGTTCCTCTGGCTGAAGGCTGTGGCAAACAAGAAAAGGATACAAAATGTTTGGCGTTGCTTGATCCTTCTGGAATGTCCTGTCCATGGCTCTGGTAACATGGTCTTTTGGAGTGAAGACAAAGGACATGGCTTGCTCCCTGCCCCACCACTTCAGTCTCCTCACACGTGAACATCCTAGCTAAGTTCAGCTCTTTATTCTTATATGGAGAGGGAAATGGTCGTCCCCACCTCTCAGGATGTATTTGTACATCCGGAATACTCTCCACCTATTCTCCATCTTCAGTGATTTAAAGCTCACTGGTGACCTTTCCAGGACCTCTATAGACTGTGCACCATTCATTTTCAACGTGATTTGGGTGCTTCTTGGCGTTGTTTGCCTCTGTTTCATGGGTCAGCTTTCTCTCCTCCACTACTGGAAAATAGTCAACTCCTCTTTGGAAGGCATTGCTTCTTATGTTGTCTGTTTCCTGGTGTACCTGGCAAAAGTTCTGTTAGGTGCTTTAAAATATGTCATTCGTGCTGATTTTTCAGTTACTTGAGCGCCTAATGGGTTTCAGCAGTGTTCTCTATGTTGAGCACAGAGTAGAGGACTATCAGAGGCAGGTTGTAAATCAACACAGGCTCCCTAGACAGGGTAAGCAGATTTTCAGACGGTGAGGGACATCCCTTAGCAGGAAACAACGGGGGAAACGGCGGAAATGGCATCGTATATGTGTATAAGAACTTTCGTCATCCTTTGGGAGGAAAATGAAATGCGTGACTCCAAGCACATCATCCTTTAACAGGGAGCCTCGCGGTCCAGTGGCGGACGGTGGCTATTTCACCCAGGATTGGTGATTCTTGGTTCGCACTTTGATGTCTGTGCCCTGAGGCACCTGTGACTGCAACCTCCCTCCGTGGTCACAGTGTGCACCCTCCTTGGGCACTCATCTATGAGCCTCCCTCCAGGGGTTCAGACTCCTCTGCCCCACTGAGGGACACTTACAGGTCAGCTTTGTGGGAGAGGCAGAGGAGATGCTGGTGGGACTCTCCACCGGACTCCTACGCCCGCTCAGGCCTGGCTTGCCCCAGACCTATGGCCCAAATAGTCAGTGATACAGGGCAGGATGCTCAACCTTAGTGGTACGTGAAATCACCAGGGAACCAAAATAGTCACATGCCCATGCCAGACCCAGACCTAATAAATCCAAGTGTTTTGGGGTGGGACATGGCATCAGAGTTTTGTCGCCGTTGTTTTTAATTAGCAATTTTATTGAGATATATTCATATACCTTATAATCCATCCAAAGTGTACATTGAATAGGTTTTGGTATCATCACAGAATTGTGCATGCATCGCATCTCCACAATCAATATTAGATCATTTTCATTCTCCCAAAAGAAACCCCCCACCCCTTAAATATAAATTTATTTAAATAAAAATTTATTTGTATTTATATTTTATCTAAATGGAGTCAAACAATATGCAGTACTTTGTATCTGGTTTCTGTTACGTATGATAATTTTCTCTTTTTTTTTACAATTGATGAAACAATATTAATATATTATTATTCACTACAATCTATAGTTTGCTTTAGGTGCATGTTAGCTCAGATACCACCTTTCAATCAACACCTTGTAATATTAATATACACTTCTGCTTCATTGAAGAACATTCTTAAATTTTTACTATTAATCACACTCATCATCTGCAGCAGAGTTTACTGTTATACAATCCCATGTTTCATCCTTTAGCTTTTCTTCTAGTGACATTCACCAGCCCTAAACTTTCCCTTTCAACTACAGTAATACCCCCATATTGGCACAGCTAATTACATTCACTCTAATGTGCTATCATTACCTCTATCCAATTCCAAGCTTTCACAATCAACATTATTACCAATTCCACACAAATTAAGCCACTGCTCTCCATTCTCTATCCTCATTCTATCTTCTGGTGACCAGTCTTCTAACTATTAACTCCATGAGTTTGTTCATTATATTTAGTTCATATTAGTGAGATCATACAGTATTTGTCTTATTGTGTCTGGCTCGTTTCACTCAACATATTATCCTCAAGACTCATCCATGTTGTCATGTGTGTCATGACTTCATTTCTTCTTACAGCTGTATAATATTCCATCTTATGCATATACCACATTTTATCTATCCATTCATCTGTCGATGGACACCTGGGTTGTTTCCATCTTTTGACAATTGTGGCTAATGCTGCTATGAACATCACTGTGTGGCATCAGAGTTTTTAAAGCTGCCGGGGTAGTTGCAATGAACAGCCAGAATTGAGAACCACTGGTGAAAAGCCTCAATCAAACATCCTCAGAGAATGGGGTGTTTATTTGCCAAGCAAGTGGGTTTCAACTTATCACCAGTGTTCCTAATAAAAATGCAATAGAAGCCCTCTCGCCTGACACACGTGGGACAGATGAATCAAAGTTTGTTTGTTTTTTTTTTTTAATCATAAAATGATTAAAACAATGTGTGTTGGGGATTTAATCATGTATGCCATAAAAGACATATTCAGGTCTTCATTCATTTTCCTGTGCATGTGAACCCATTTTTAAATAGTCTCTTTGGATATGTTAAGGTGAGTCAGGGTGTGGACTCATTTGTGAATAGGATATTCACAAAGATGGTAATAATAGGGTACTATTTGGACAAAAGTACACTGAAAGCAAACTATGGACTGTGGTGAATAATAAATTAATATTTTTCCATCATTTGTAAAAAAATTTTTTTAAAGAACTAGCTATGCATTTGGAAAAAGACCTAAACCAAAAGGGGAAAATATTAAATACAAATGAATTTTTATGGCTAAGAGATTTCAAAGTGAGTTGGGAGGTCATTCCAGAGGTTACAATTAGGCACCTCTCAGGAGGATCTCACTGACTGCAACAGTAAACAGTGCCTCAAGTAGGGGCCTTCTGAAGGCTCTAGAAACATCTAGAAACTATAGGCAGGGCAGACAACCCCAGGAAATCAGCACCCCATTGGCGGGCCTTACCTTGGAATATATGATAACCCATCTCCCCAAAGTATCAGAGTTAGACTCTTATAATTTTCCTACACATGGTTCTTCTGCCCCATTTATTTGAACCCATAATTAGCACTATACCCATTAAATATATGTCGCAGAGACTTAACTATTCAGGCTGTTCACATGCCAGTTGAGCCCTGAATCTCAGCAAAGTTGCAGACAACATCTATTCTCCAGTTCATTGGACTCACCCAGGACAACTAACAAAAGGATGATGATGGACAATGCTAATCCCAACAAAACAGAGAGTATCTACAACTGCAAGCAAGATAGCTCCATCCATCTGCTCTATGGGATCTAAGCTCCTTCTCAATCAGAAGTAGAGGGGGCATCACCATCTGAAAATCCTCAAGATTGAGGAATGAGCCAACATAAGGGGGGAATGCAGCTATGGGCTAAAGTAGACTTCTTATGATTCTAGTAATGGAATAACTTGTAATATTGATATAAAGACAGTGGTCACCAAAGGTCCTGAGGGGAGGGAGAGGGAACAATAGGTAGAACATTGTAATTGTTCTGCATGGTATTGCAATGATGGATACAAGCCATTATACATTTTGTCAAAACCTATAAAATTGTGCAGTGCAAAGTATAAACCATTAATGTAAACTATAGACCATGGTTAGTAGCAATGCTTCAATATGTGTTCCTCAATTGTAACAAATGTACCACACTAATGAAAGATGTTGTTAATGGGGTAAGTGTGGGAGGGGGAGGGGGGTATATTGGAATCCCCTACATTTTCAATGTAACATTTGTGTAATCTAAAGCTCCTTTAAAAATAAAGAAAAAAAGACTTAAAAAAAGAACTATGCTAAGTGAAAGAAATCAGACATAAAGTGCTATATATTGTTTCACTTCATTTATATAAAATGTAAATATAAATAAATTTACAGAGATAGAATTAGATTAGTGGTTATGTGTGGCAGGAGAAGGATAGAAGGCTTGAGAGGTAACTGCTAAGGGGTAGGTGGTTTTTCTTTTTGGAGTAATGAAAATGCTCTAAAATTGATTGTGGTGATGAATGCACAACTCTGATTATACAAAAAGCTATTGAATTATGTGGTATGGGAATATATCTCAATAAAATTGCTTTTTTGAAAAATGGGGATTGAATCATGTTTTCCATAAAAGTCGTGCTCAAGCCTTCATCCATTTTCTTGTGGGTGTGAACCCATATTTAAATAGTATCTCTGAATATGTTAAGGAGAGTGTGTGTGTGGACTCATTTATGAATTTAGTGTTCATAAGTGATTTAGGTGTGGACAAACAAATCAGGGTGGCCCTTAATCCATATGACCAGAAACCCCTTAAAAAGAGGAAGTTGGACATGCAAGAGAAGCACAAAGTCAGAAAAAGCCACAGGAGGAGACCAACAGCATTGCCATTTGACAGAGGACTTGCCATCACCAGAACACTTTCAACTCTAGGAGAAAGCATGTTGGCTGCCATCTTGATTTTGGACTTCTGGCCTTCAAAACCATGAGACGATTAATGCTTGTTGTTTAAGCTAAGCAGCATGCAGTGTTTGTCATGGCTCTGGCAAACTAAGACAGTGTGCCTTAACTATTTTACTTGAAAAATATAAGACATTCTGCATCATCTTTCTTACCTAAACCACACCCAGGATGCCTCCCATCTGTTGACCATTTTGTAACTTTGTAAAGCCATCCCACTGCTGAATTGCTTAGTCTTTTACAGCAGCTTCACTCCCACCTAATTCAACAGAATTAGTTGCTTTTCCATTTTACCCATGACTGTTTCCAAATAGTCAACTCAGTTTTCATAGAAACTACTTTTTTACCCATATTTTAAAAGTTTCTGTTTAATTAAATCACACAGTCTTAATAAGAGGCACAATTGGCATAAAAACAAATAGGTTTTGGTAAAGTACTCAAGAGTTCCAGAAAGTAGGCAGGTTGCTTTGCTGGAGGGATGAGCGCTGTTTTACCAAGGGAAAGTGGGAGTGTTGGCTCATCCAAAGTTTGATGGGAACAGGTTAATTTCTGAGGTTTCCTTATTAAAGCCTCCTGGTCAATCCTTACAACCACTTAAAAGCATGGTTTATTTTCTACATTTTATAGATAAGAAAACAGCCTCAAAATGGTAAGTGACTGGCCCAAATTCACCTTGCAGAAGTGGCTCAGGCTAGATTCGACTCCTCCTTTCTCTCTGTCATCAAAGCTTACCTGACTGTCGTCAAAGCTGGGGCTTGTTACCCTTAGATTACAACGGCGACCTCAAAGCTGGGCTTCCTCTGCCTGAAATGCCACAGAAAAAGCACGGTGTCCCCGAAGGCAAACAAGGCTGAGTTTCAGAGTCTTTCTGCATTCTTTTACTTTCTCAGGGAACAACCAATCTAAATGATCAGTAAGTTATTAAAGCTGAGCCAAGAAATAGTGGTAATGCACCAATAACGTGATTAAGGTAGGAACCTATCAAACTTGCAACAAAGGTAGGCAAAATTGTGCTACATGGTAATGAGACCAACATAGTCAACTATGCATAAAAAACTGAATATTATTTTCACATAGACAGATGAGGGATTTCTGAGATCCGCTGGGCAATGGCCAGGAGGTAAGGGGAGGATTACGTATGACTCCATTTCTCTTTTATCTCTGAGGTTGAGGTCCCAGGGCACTTTCTCTCTCCTTCGCTCCCTTCTGATTTTCTCTGAGGACGTGCAGCCCCTCAAGCCAAGCTGGCCTCAGGACCCTAGTATAGGCCCTGTCCCAGGTTCTAATTTTAGAGGTGCCAAATCTGTTTCTAGGCGCCCCTATGGAACTTAGGTTTTTAACTTTTGATTTTGATGTAATTTCAGATTTACAGAAAAGCTCCAAAAATAGCACAAAGACTTTCTGTATATCCTTCAGCCAGATCCTGCAGTTAACATATAAATGTATCTGTGTGCGCACGTAACTGTTTATATTTTTTCCTGAACTGTTGTTTGAACATAAGTTGCAGACATGATGTCCCTTTACCCCTAAACACTCCAGCATGCATTTCCTAAGGATGGAGACATTCTTTTAACAGGAAACTACCATTGATATAATACTATTAGCTAATCTACAGACCTACAGACATATTCAAATATTGGCAATTGTCTCAATTCATAGCTGAAGAAAATCCCAGATCAGGCTTTGCATTTCTTTTCCATGTCTCTGTCGTGTGCCCTTACTTTAGAACATTCCTCAGTTTTTCTTTGTGCTTCATGATATTGATGTTTTTAAAAAATACAGACTAGTTATTTTGCAGAATTCCCTCAATTTGGGTTTGTCTAATATTGCCTCATAATTTGGTGCAGGTTGTACATTTTTGGCACAAATACCAGTGCAACCAAGGGTTGCAACAACTTTTTCACTCATATTTTTAAAGTTTCTATTTAATTAAATCACACAATTGCAATAACAAAAGGTGTGTGTTTTATAGCAGGAAGCAGAGTGCCAATTTGTTTCATTACTGGTGAGTTTGATTTTTATTTCCTGGTGTCTCCACTCCAAAGTCAGCATCTTTCCTTTTATAATTAACAAGCATCAAGCAGGTAGATAGTTTGATATTGTCAGTTTTCTGCTCCTCACCAAGCTTTTACCAGCTGGTCTTAACATCCATTGATGATCCTGCCTGGATCATTCGTTACTGTGATGGTTGCTAACTGGCATAGCCTATGGCTTTTGAACAAAAGAACTTTCTGGAAGTGGATTGTGTCATTCAAAGGAGGTGAAGGAAGTTGGAAAATAAGTGGCCAAGATCAAGAAGAAAGGCACAAAAGCTACTTCATTTTCTGAGCAGTTTCAGGATGCCACTTAATCAAAGAGCTTTCTTACTATCTATTAGCGTTAGGATGTAGTTTGAATGAAGGCAGAGTGTGAAAGGGTCTTGAGATGCAGGAGGGGCTGGACCCAAGGGCTATGGAAAGAGACTTTGCCCAGGACAAACTTAGCCTTCCCCAGGGCTCTGGGGATGTACCATGCAGACACTGATCTCAAAAGATGGCTGTATAACTTCCTTCCTTCTGTGAGATGCAACTCCACTTATCATCTTTAATGTCTGCTGCAATAGCAAGACTGATAGCAAGGGCAGAGGGCATCTGCTTCTTTGTGTGAGCGAGCCATCAGCCCCCACACTCAGTGCGGACACCCTACTCATACTGGCAGGCTCCTTGGGTGCAGATGACCTAGGAATCACTTGGTGCTTGGCTATGATGCTTCCAGGCTCTTTCCACTTGTGTTGTCTACTCCATCTTCTTTTAAGCTCTTCTCTTCCTCACCTTCCAGAAAGCAAAGACCATCTGAGGTGGGGGCGTGTGTCCCAGTAATATGAGTGTGAGCATGTACCTGGGAGGAGAGCTGGCCCAGCAGGCTGGAGTCTGTTACCTGACCTAGGGTTAGAGGGCCAGGTCCTAGATGGTCTGTTTGTTCCAGCTCTGGACCTGGAGCCTGATCTTAGCAGATATAGCCAGACAAGAAAATGTTCATGTAGAGTTAATTATGATTTCAGATTCTGATAACATCCTTTGTGCTGCATTAACCAATGTCTTATCATTTGTAGGTAGGTAGGTATATATGTATTTGGTTTGGTGATGGTCTTAGTTTGCCAGTGCTGCTAAGACAAATACCACAGCCCGGTTGTCTTCAGCAACAGGAACTTGTCTCACAGTTTCAGAGGCTAGAACTCTAATATCGAGCTATCAAGGGGCATGCTTTCCCCAAAGTCTCTAGCATTCTAGTGCTGGCTGGATCTCTATCTCTGTCTCCATTGCGTGGTGATATCTATCTCCTTCTCTGGCTTCCACTTCAGTGTTCAATTTCTTCTGCCTATAAGGACTCCGCCATATTGGATTGAATCAGGCCCACCCTGATTCAATGTGACCTCATCTTAACTAATAACATCCTCAAAGATCTTATTTACAAATGGTTCACACCCACAGGATCTGGGATTAGAACTTGAACTTTGTGGGGTAGCTACTTCAATCTCCAGCAGTGACCATCTTAGATGTTCAGTTTCTCAGTCTGTGACAGTTTGAATTTGGTAAATCCCAAAAGAGAAAGATTATGGGTTTGTTTGTTTGTTTGTTTGTTTGTTTTAGGAGGTACTGGAGATTGAACCCAGGACCTCATACATGGAAAGTAGGCACTCAACCTCTGAGCTATTATAGAACCACTGCCAAAGATTATGTTTTTGAACTAATCCATTCCCATAGGTGTGAGACCCTTTTGACTGGACTACATCAGTGAAGTGTGACTCAGGTTGAGTCTCTGCCTTCTTGCTGGGTCTGATATAAACGGAGACACTGACAAAGACACACAGAGAAAGGAAGCCACCATTTTTGACCCTGCTATGTGAGAGAGGACTCGAGGATCGCTAGCAGCCAAAGCTTAAGCACAAAGTCCCCAAGAGACTGGGTAGCAGCTCAAGGCTGAGGAGATGAGCCCTACCATAGGCCTGATCTCCCCATGGCAGGATGCCATGATCACTAGTAGCTGACTTTGGTGAGAAAGTATCTCTGATGATGCTTTGATTTGGAGTTTCACAGCCTCAGAACTGTAAGCTTTTACCCTAAATAAAATCCCCATTATAAAAGTCAACCCATTTCTGGTACTTTGAATCGGCAGCCCTGTGGCAAACTAAGACACAGCCTATCTGCCTTTGAGTGAACTCTGTGCTTTGTCTTGGTAGGAGGCATCAACTGAATTCCCTATAATTCTCTGTGGAGCCAGCCTGAAGACATGATTTGGTTATTACTTCTTAGATATGGCTACTGTTGAGTTAAGTCGAGAAGCATTTTATAAGAACTTACAGATTCTAAGTATGTGTGAAAAGGTACTTCGATGTGAGCCTCGTTGACTTGTCTTCACAGAGCATGTCAAGCCAGGAGGCTAGTGATTTCCTATGGCCAGCTGTGTTAGGTGAGACCTCTATGGCTTCATTAGAGTCATTTTCCATTCTTCACCTCCACTGCCTGAGAGTTCAGAAAATACAGAGTAATCTATAGGCAACTCGGTAAAATCTCAACTCTACCAGAAGGTAGAGTTCACTCCAGGGTGGGTTTATAGTTTTCCTCAACTCAGGGTGTGTCCTTTTGTTGATCTAAACAGTTTATGGGAGTCTGGTCCTCTGAAGTCCTGTTTATTTTCATTAGTTATTTTTAAGCGCTGAGAATACTGGTATCCTAAAAATGCAACTGTGCTGTTGCAGTTCTTATTTAGGGATTTTTCAGATCTGATTGATGGCAGGATTCAAAGTTATAAAAGGAGAAATTTGCATGAATAAAGTTAAAATTTAAGATTATATTAGTTGACCTTACTATACTACTCAGTGGGAGAGTTTTGACTGACCTAGTATGATTTTGAAACTGAATTGTTGAGTTACATGGCCCAAGGATATCAGAAGAGGTTCTTCCTGGGCCTGTGATTATTGGATAAACTATATTTAATTTCACTCTTGTTCCTCTTCTATAGAGCGCATCACCTCTAGCTTGTAAGAGAATTGTGAAGGCAGTGAAGTGACCTGGTTTGCTAATCTACGCATAAACCAGTGGCGATGGCATGAGGTGGGGGGTGGGGGCCAGGGAAGAAGGCAGGAACAAAGGGGCGACTACTCCTTTTAGTCCACAGGATATAGAGAATATTTTTAAGGGGCTCAGGCTGCTTGGACACACATCTTTATGTCCTTTGTTTACAGACTGCTTCCTCTCCTTTCATATTTATGTGGCCAATTCTTACCCATCTGTTTTAGTTTACTATATACTGCCAAAGCAATATACCAGAAGTGAATGGGCTTTTACAATGGGATTTATTAGGTTAAAAGCTTAGAGTTCTGAAGCAGTGAAAGTGTTCAAATCAAGGCATTATCAAGGATGCTTTCCCACTGAACTGCAGCTGTGGATGATCAGGCATGTGGTGGTGTCTCTCCCTTCTCATCTGGGCCTCATTGCTTTCAGCTTCTGGCTAAAGTGGATTTCTCTGCTCCTGGGGCTTTCTCTCTCTCTCTGCTTCTGGGTTCCTTTGTATCTCTGTGGCTTTCTATTCCTCTGTTTATAAAGGACTCCAATAAGAGGATTAAGACCTACCCTGGGGCATGCAATCTAATCAAAGGCCCTTAAGGATAAATGACCTTGAGGTAATTTAATCTAAAGTTCCCACCTTCAATCACAGGAATGGATTAGCTCTAAGGACATGATCTTCTGGAGTATACCCAGCTTCAAAATGTCACACCATCCTTCAAGGAAAAGTTCAGATGCCACCTCATCCAGGAAGCCTTCTCTAGGTACATTGCATCTCTTCTGCCTCTCTGGAAATCCTACAGAATGTTCTAATTCTGGTTGACACTTGTCATTGTCTACCTTTATTCTAATATTGCTATTCATCTCCACAGGAGCTGCTGCTTCACCTTCTTCCTGTCTCCTTCCTCCATATATTAAAGATCCTTCTGTAGCTTCAATGTCAGGGCTTGACCATTCAACAGCAATGAGCACCTAACATAGCACTAGCTGCCCCCAGAGCCTTCAGGATGTAGATCCTCTGTATCATATAATGTAGGAACTGAAAATATAGTCAGGCTCAATCCTAATATTTGTGGGACCTGGGATAAGAGTACAAATGGAGGCTTAGATACTATATTTCTAGTTTGCAGAAATCAAGCACAAAGAGTTAAATAAAAGACAGTCTATACTAAAAAAAAAGAAGAAGAAAGAAAGTCTATCCTCCTGCCATACGTGACAAATTCACCTACCAAAGCACTTGGGAAATTATAACTCTGGAAGTATTGCCTTGCAATACTAGGTGTACTGGTATGAATATTTTTTTAATATATATAATTTTATCCCCCCCCTCCCATGGCTCCCTTGTCTGTTGGCTCACTGTTTTTGGTCATTGTCTGCTTGTTGTATTTTTGCTCGTTATCTGTTTGTTCCTTCTTAGGAGGCACCAAAAACTGAACCCAGGACCTCCTACATAAGAGGCAGGTGCCCAACTGCTTGAGCTACATCTGCTCCCTGCTCATTTTTTGTTTTTGCTCACTGTCTTTTTTGTTGTTTTTTTACTCATTGTCTGCTCATGGTTTTTTGCTCGTTGTCTGCTCATTGTTTTTTCTCATTGTCTGCTCCTTGTTATTGCTCAATTTCTGCTCATTGTTTTTGCTTGATGTCTGCTTGTTGTTTGCCTGTCTTCTTTAGGAGGCATTGGGAACTGAACCCGGGACCTCCCATGTGGGAGGCGGGGGCTCAACTGCTTGAGCCACATCTGCTCCCTGCTCGTTTTTTGGTTTAACTCACTGTCTTAATCATTGTTTTTTTGCTCATTTTCTGCTCATTGTTTTTTGCTCATTGTCTACTTGATGTCTGCTCATTGTTTTTGCTCGTTGTCTGCTCATTGTTTGCCTGTCTTCTTTAGGAGGCACAGGGAACTGAACCCAGGAGCTCCCATGTGGGAGGCGGGCACCCAACTGCCTGAGCCAAATCCACTCCCCTGGTTTGAATCTTTTATTTGGACCCCCGTAAAATTATGTTCTTAAACTGAACTTTTGATTAGATCACTTCAGTTAAGGGTCTTTGATTATATTGCAGGACACAGGACTCAGGGTGGGTCTTAATCCTCTTACTAGAGTCCTTTATAAGTGAAGGACTGAAAACAGATACACAGAGGGAAAAAAACCTCAGAGACAGAGAAACTCCTTGAGGCTGGAATCAGCGGAGCACGGAGGCATGGAAAGAGGCCCCTAAGAGGATGAATGAGACAAGGCCTGGAGGAAAGGGTAGAGACAAGCCATGTGCCTGATGGCCCACAGCTGAGCTGGGGGAGAAAGTGATCCTGGAGGGGAAGGCAGAGTCCAGCCACCATTATGCCTTGTTATGTGGCAGGAGTTCAGGATCGCCAGCAGCTGAACTTTGGTGAGACAGCAACTCTGATGATGCCTTAATTTGGACACTTTTACCACCTCAGAACTATAAGCTTTTAACCTAAATAAATTCTCATTGTGAAAGCCAACACATTTCTGGCATATTGCACTGGCAGCCTGTAGCAAACTAAAATACCAGGCAAGCAAGCTGCAGGCCTCCACTTCTCTTCCCACCCCCTGCTCTGCCCCTTGTTCCAAGCAACGTAGCATGTGGAAGTGTGGCCATGCTAACCACATGTCAATGTCATCTGCATTCCTGTAGACAGCTGACCCTTGGTCACCTGCAGCCAAGGGATGTGTGCTGCCCTCCTCTGCCCCCTGGGGGAGGAGATCTGAGGGGTTGGATACCAGTCCTGGGATACCTGGGCAGAGAGTGGGGTTTGTGGTCCTCGGAGTACAGTCTGCAGGCGGGCATGGAGTGCATTGAAATTGAGTTAGTACCCAGCCTCTCTTGGGGCTTATTAAATGAAAAACAATAAAACAGCAAAAAACAAACTTTGAATCTCTTAGTGATGGGGTCAGGCACACAGAAATACAACTTCTTCTTTAGTCTTAACTCATAGGTCTTACTTATTCTGGTCTTGGTGTTGTTTTGGAGGGTGATGGGAGCACATGGATGGATTTCATTTAAGTGGTTGGGAATGCTTGAGTTGGAAAGAAGCAAGGCATAAACTTGTAATAATACTGTGTTAAAAGAAACATACTCGTATTTTGCAAATTATTTTAAAATATTTTATTTTATTCACTCTCTACATGTACTCTTTAAGACTGAGCAGTTCCATACAATACACAGCCCTGTTTTGCTACAAAGGACAAAGGTTCCTAGCACTCATTGAGCGCTAGATGTTGTTCAAGATGCAATATATATCTCATCTCATTTAATCCTCAAAACAACACTGACGTGGTAACTATGGCCCTCATTTTACAGATGAGGAAACTGTGATGCAGAGAAATTAAGAGACTTGCTCGAGATCACGTGGCTGGTGAGTGGGGAGCTAGAACTCAACGAAGGTCTAAGATCCAAACTAGGATCCATGCTTGCCATAGGCCTCCATGCCCTAGTTTCACCATGTCCACATCCTCTGTCCTTGCTCTGCCTCAAATGCAAATGGTGTACAGTTCCTGGGCAGGTCCCGGGTGACCCTGAGCTTTTTAAATTTGAAGACAGTGTCCTACTCAACTTTATATCCCTGTGCTGAGCAAGATGCCCAGTGAATGTTTGTGGGACAAAGGAAAAAATTTTCCACTGTCTTCAAAATTAATGTTTTTTTATGCATCTCTGAAGCATCAGCTAGCCATAAGACAACCTGTCATTAAAATATCTCAATTCCAACCCCAGCTCCACAATTTACTAACTACAACACCTGGGTTTTCTCCTTTTTAAAATTAAGGGTTGGTCTGGATGGCATCTATATAGTAGCTTCTAAAGTCTATGGTGTTTTTTTTTTTTTTTTTCAGATTTATTTTATTTATTTCTCCCCACCCCCTCATTGTTTGCATTTGCTGTGTCTGTTGTGTGCTGGTCTTCTTTTTAGAAGGCACTGGGAATGGAACCCGGGACCTCCCATGTGGGAGGGAGGTGCCTAACCGCTTGAGCCACCTCCATTCCCTGCTTTGTGGTGTTTCTCATTTTGTTTTCCTCCTTGTGTCTCTTGTTGCATCATCTAGTTCAGTTTGTCACACCTACCCGTCGTGTGGGCTCGCCTTCTTGGTTGTCTTCTTTAGGAGGCACTGGGAACCAAACCAGGACCTCCCATGTGGTAGGTGGGAGCTCAATCACTTAAGCCACATCCACTTCCCTGTGCTTCTTATAGTAATACTTACTATGGGAATTTTCATTGACCTTTCAAGGCATTTTACCTAAGAAAATAAGTTATCATGGCCTGGAGTAATTCACTAAGCAGTATCAAGTAATATTTTTTGCTTAAGTCATCAGAAGCAGCTTTTAGTTTTCAATAAGGAAAACCATCTGAGATGCATCTGCAGACAAAAGAAACTGTAAGCAGATCTCCAGCTTTAAATCAGCATTAATTATCATCAACTGCTAGAAACATTTATAAACCAGTCCAACTAGATGCCACTGAAAAACTGAAAGTAGGAAAAATCTCATTTTGACAAGAAAACTAACAGTAGGGCTTCTAAATTTCCTTTAAGTACTAACATTTTGCAATCTGAATTTAAAAGGTTAGAATACTGCTAACATATATGGCTGAATGAGGCACCTCCCAGAGAGGGCACAAAGAGTTGCAAGAGATCATTTTTCAATGTGTACTTATTCCTTTAACAGTCTCCAGGTTTCAACCTAAGAGAAAGGTGCCCAGAGAGATTGGCTCAAGATATGACTGAGAATTAATCAAAGAGCTTATGGTAATTGTAGCATAATGAAAAACTTGGCTGGTCTTTGCCCCCAGTTCCTGGGAGGTAACTTCTACTTCTTTGGAATTTCCAATGATAGGAGTGTCTTCTGTTTTTCATGGTGGTCTCAGGAAGATATCTGATAGTTTCAGGAGGGGTCAGCCATACCTTAGGGTGGGAGCTGATCACACTGGAAAGTCCATCCACGTGATTAGGGGCTTGGGGTTTTGAGCCCTGTCATATCAGCCCCTCGGTCCACCTCCCCACTGCTGATTGAATTCAACCATATGGACATTGATTCTACTGGTCATACTTACATAATGAACCCTGTATAAACTCAGGACACTTGATAATGACATTGCTGAGCCAAGAGGGTGGCCCACTCTGATTCCAGGTGAAGAGGACATGAAAGCTTGCATTTGAGATCCTCTCAAGACCTCACCCCATGTGTCTCTTCTTTTGACTTCTTCTTATTTGTATCCTGTCACTATAAGAAAGCTATCATCAAAAGTAGAGACATCTCAGTGAGTTCTGTGAGTTGTTCCAGTGAATCATCGAACCCGACAGGGTGGTGGGAACCCCCAAATTTGTAGCCAGTTCATCAGAAGTGTCCCTGGCCTGGGCCCCCGAGCTTGCCCCTGGTATCTGAAGTGCTATTTTGTAGCCTGTGGAGTCCAGCCTAACTCTGGGTAGCTAAACTGGAATTGATTGCGTTACTGCAGTATTTGCAGTAGGTGTTGGAAGCTATTGTGGAAGCTACAGAAGTTTTGTGACAATTTATGGTAATTGAATACTTTCAGGCTGAAGACAGATTGAGAAAAAGAACTCAAACTTGAGGACATGAAGGTGAAGAGGCCATACTTGTAGAAGCCCCATGCCTACGTCTAGAATACAAATAGGAGGAAGAAATGGGTAAACATATTACAAAGCTACAGTGGTCAAAACAGCATGGTACTCGCATAAAGATAGACACATGGGTCAGTAGAATAGAAATAAACCCTCACCTCTACAGCCAACTGGTTTTTGACAAATATACCAAGTCCATGTTGATGGGACAAAATAGTCTCTTCAACAAATCGTGCAAGGAAAACTGGATATCTATAACCAAAAGAATGAAAGTGGACCCCTATCTCACTCCCTATACAAGAATCAACTCAAAATGGATCAAAGACCTAAATATAAAAGCCAAGACCTTAAAACTACTAGAAGAAAATGTAAGGAAACATCTTAAAGACCTCGTGGTAGATGGTGGTTTCTTGGACCTTGCACCCAAAGCAGGCACAGCAAAAGAAAAAAATAGATAAATGAGATCTCCTCAAAATTAAACACTTTTGCACCTCATAGGACTTTGTCAAAAGGGTGAAAAGGCAGCCGACTCAATGGGAGAAAATACTTGGAAATCACATGTCTGATAAGGGTATAATACCCATGATATATAAAGAGATGTTACAACTCAACAATAAAGAGATAAACGACTTGATTAAAAAATGGGCAAAGGACTTGAATGGACATTTGTCCAAAGAAGAAATACAGATGGCCAAAAAAAAAAAAAAAAAACCATGAAAAAATGTTGAATATCACTAGCAATTAGGGAAATGCAAATCAAAGCTACAATGAGATATCATTTCACACCTATTAGAATGGCCACTATTAAAAAGACAGAGAACTACAAGTGTTGGAGAAGATGTGGAGAGATAGGAACACTTATTCACTGTTGGTGGGAATGTAGAATGTTACAGCCACTGTGGAGGACTGTATGGTAGTTCCTAAAGAAGTTGAATATAGAATTTCCACGTGACCCAGCAATACCACTACTGGGTATATACCCAGAAGAACTGAAAGCAGTGATACGAACAGACATCTGCACGCTGATGTTCATAGCGGCGTTATTCATGATTGCCAAAAGTTGGAAACAACCCAGGCATCCATCAAACGACGAATAGATAAACTATGGTGTATTTACATGATGGAATATTATGCAACTGTAAGAAGAAATGAAGTCGTAAAGCACATGACACTATGGATGAACTTGCAGGACTTTATATTGAGTGACACAAAAGGACAAATACTGTATGATTGAGCTACTATGAACTAAATGCATTGTGTAATCTCATTGAGTTACTAACTTGAATATGGGTAACCAGAAAGTAAAATGAGTTTAGAGAATGGAAAGCTGAGCATTAACTTCTACAGAATTGGTTAAAAGGATGTGTGTTGATCTTTGGAAATGAAAAGAAAAGGCAAAAACCCAACATAGTGTTTGTAAAGAGGACCAAGATGGCGTCGAGCTAGGTATACTTCCTGAGACTGGAGCCTCCGGCCTACCTATGTGCCAGCTGTGCCTGCAATCTCGGTGCAGCTGCAACCCCTACCCTATAGCTCAATGGACTCATCCAAGTCACCTGGCGAGGAGACAACTAAGGGCAATGGCCATCCCAGGGAATGGAGAGGGCCTGCAGCTGCAGGCAGGATAATCCCATCCACCGTATCCATGGAATATAAACCTTCTCTCACTTGGAGGTGGAGTGGACATCACCATCCCAAAACCCCCAGCATTGGGGGAAGAGCTATGGACTAGAATGGACTTGGTGGTGTTCTGTCGTATATTGTGATTCAAGCAATGGAAGAAATTATAACAGTGAGGTGGAGACGGTGGCCACTGGACATTTTCGGGGCAGGGAGGGGAGAGGCAGTTGAAATACAGGGGCTTTTTTGGGACTTGGGGGTTGTCATGAGTGGCATTGTGGCAACAGATGTAGGCCATTTTACATCAGCATATACCACGCAGAACTGTGTGGGAGAGAGGGTGGTCTATGATGTGAAATGCGGTTTATGCTTGGTGGCAAAGCCCCAGGATGTGTATATCTATTGCGGGTGATGTCC
>JAQZBX010021551.1:0-32197 GCA_029593785.1 Cabassous unicinctus
CACACCCGCTTCCCATGTTTTTTGTTTTTTTTTAAATCGTCAAGTTCAGTCCTTCACTGAGAACTGAAGACACATCAAGTTTATCAGGTCTTATCATTTGAGAAACACCAATACCATTCATTTTAAACATCTCATGACTTTTCACTATGGGGAAAAAAAGATAATGTCTTCTGGTAGAAAAGTAAATTTAGATTTTTGACAGCCAACATGAAAATACCTTAGAGCGAAATCAGACTGAATTTAAAGTGGTTGAAGATGCAGAACAAATACAATGTAAAGTCTTCCAAATTCATGCCTGCCCAGAGATCTGAGCTGGGATTCCTTTTTTTTAAAAAAAGCAATTTTATTGAGATATATTCATATACCATATAACTCCTTTTTAAAAAATATCTATTTTTATTTTTCTAAAGATACTTAGATTACACAAATGTTACACAAAAAATATAGGGATACAATTCCTTTTTAATAACTCAGACATTTCTTTTATTTTGTAGTGATACAGGAACAACACCCCCAGAAAGTGGTATTTTTGGATTCATGATAAACTTCTCGGCATTTCTAGGTAAGTACAGAATAATCATAAATAAATGAAAAATCACAATCCCAAGTGAAGTAAAATATTTGCAGTTTGTGAATAATTTTTTTAAAAGTACAGTCTTTGTGATTATACTTTCGTTATAGTTTAAGAAACTTAAGTGACTAAAAATCCAAAATTATTCATGGCCTCATTATAGAACTAGTCTGTGCTTTATTTGGTAATTTGCCAAAGGATTTGCTGTAGGTGGTTTTAAACACCAAACTTGTCAAATTTTTATTTTAAATGTAATTTGATTTTTTAAGTTACAGTTTATATCAATGCACAACTGTAAGTAAAAAATACCTAGTGCCCAAACTAATGTTTTATTTATGGTAAGATCATGTGGAGTAGTGGTTAGAATGCGTGTTCCAGGCCCCACTGCAGGTCTGCTCCACCAGAACCTCTGGGAATGGGGCCCAAGAATATGCATGTTAAACAAGCACTCCATGGGACTTGGGTGCTCACTGAATTTTGAACTCCTTGACCAAGGCATTATCCCATGTGTTTAAGTAGGGGAAAAGATGAAGCAAGGAATATTTTGTCTCCAACTCAGTTAAGATTTTTCTTAACTTCCCTAACTCTAGGGCACTATGCAACTCTCTCACCTGAGATACAGGTGATATGATGCACCCCTCATCATGAGCCAATTAATTGTAATGGCTGAAAAACTCCACCTGCTTTAGGGTGCTTTGGATGTACAGATATGTAGAGAAAGGCCTCTTTCTCTTACTGCTTTCACAACCTCCCACTCTGAGGTGCAACCAAGTGTTTGCCAAGAGCCTATCACGTAACCAGCAGAAGTGCTAGAAACCCTGCTTCACGCCCTGGCACGTTTGGAATTTGTCCATCCTACCTGGTAAAAGTTTGACTCCATCACCCATTTGTGGGAAGTAGAAATATGGGGTCAGTCAATTGCAGTGCAGAGTCCAGACTTAGGAGACAGGTTATTTTACCATGAGCAAGCAAGAAATAAGAAGCTTTTTGCTTCTAGGCAAGGCAGACACTGGCATGGCTATATTAGTTTAAAGAGGGAGAAATGATTCTGTGAAAGCTAAAATATTTTTCACTGAGAACTTTTCAGGAAGTTCTTACAGAACATTACAGAAGTTCACTTAGTTTTTAACTCTTTAAATAGTTGTTTTTAACAAAAGAACAACTTTAAAATAAAACTTTAAAAATAAAAGTCATACATATATATCAAACATTTAAATGGTAATGAAATGTAAACTATGAAGAGTCAAAGTCTCCCTGTCTAAACCATTAACCGTTGTTAATGGTTTCTTGTTTATTCTTCTAGAAAATTTTGTCCATATGTCAGCATATATATTATTGTGTCTTTGAAAAAGTAGTATGTGCTTATTGTCAGAAAACCCAATGCATTCGGAATGCAGAAAGTCAAAAACAAAATAAGCCTCTATTTGTAATTGCTCCACCAAAATGACTGTTCACACTCTCAAGTTTTTCCACCCAGATCCTTTCTAGGCACATATACTTAAAAAAAAAAAAAATCATTGAAATGATAGTCTAATGATTAGTTTTTAGCCTGCTTTTTAAAATTCAGCAAAAATATTATGGCTATCACAGTGTATCAATACATACAAATCTACCTTGTCCTTTTAACAATGCATAATATCATTCACGTGGGTGTACTATAATTTTTAAAATCATCCTTCTTTTTTGAACATTTAGATTGTTTCTGATATTTTGTAATGGCAATGCTGAAGTGCACACCCTTTTAATAATTTCTTTGCATACTTATGAGTTTTTCTATACATTTACTGAGTTAAAAGGAATTTATACAAAATTTTGATAGCTCTTCGTGTATTCAACATTCATTTACTAAGTGTCTATTATTTAATAGGCACTGTGCCTGTACTTAGTGCTGGGGTCACAGCAGCAAACCAGACAGATAAGGCCCCTGTTCTCATGGAGACTATGTTTTATCTCCAAACCAGTAAGTGCATTTGGTTAATTGACTGGCTATTTGGAAAACCATATCTTTAGTGCCTCATCACACCTGACACAAAACTCAATTGCAATTAAAGAACTAAACATGAAAAACAAAACAATAAGAGGATTAAATTGTAGGGGAAAAATTTAAAAGCTCTGGCATGGAAAAGTTTATTTAGGCTTCTACAAAACCCAGAAGGTACATAGGAAAGGTTTGACAGAGTGAATAAAAAGTTAAAACTTCCAAATGATGAAAGAAACAAGAGACAAAGACAAACACAACAGACCAGAAGAAAATGTTTGTAAGATTTATTTGTAATAGACTAACGATGTACATAATGTATAAAAAGTAACTGCAAATTCAAAATGAATAAACAAATCCAGGAGAAAAATAGGAAAAAAAAAAAGGAAAAAGTTATAAACATGTAATTTCCAGAAGAAGAAATACAGATGCTAAGTAGAAGAAATATATATATATATATATATGAGATATATCAATCTGTATATATATATATTTTTTTAGATCTTTACAATAAATCAAGATGCAGGAGCTTACATAGAGCACATTTGAGTTTTTTCAGGGTCTCAATTCCACCTACCTTGGATGCAAATAACCCTGGTGTATACAGTCTTCTCTTGCTTTTATCAGTTTAAAGCAAATATTACATTTGACTATATTCAAGTCTGTGCAAAAGAAATATAAAATACCAATAGACTTACTGAAAGTCACCCAGTCTCACTATCAGGAAAATGCAAACTTAAACCAACAAATTACCATTCTTTTCATTCATTAGATTTATAATAATTAAAAAGGGATGGGCATATAGAATTGTGCTTAAACTCTGCAGTGGGACTGTAAATTGCCAACAATCTCTTGGAGAGCTGGAGGTATTTCTCAACATTTTCATTATGCATGTTTTTGACCCAGTAATACCACTTCGAGGAAATGGTCTTTCAGAAAGACTTGAAAGGATGCCCAGAGATTTATATACAACGATGTTCACTGAGCATTGTTTATAATAGGAAAAAATGGAAGCAATGTGAAAATTCAGCATAGGAGAATGATGAAATAAATGTGGTGTCATGCCATAGACCATGATGCGATCCCTAAAAACGATGAGGTAGATCTGTTTGTACTGACATGGGAAAACCTCCGTGGTCACAGAACAACACATGTACTATGATAGCATTTTTGTAGAAAGGATAAGAATCAAGATGGGGTGTTTGTGTGTGTAAAAATCCCCATCACATGGGAAGAGAGTAAGATGGGATAGGGAAAGGCAGAGGTGGACGAGTGCAGAAACTATTGTAAGCAGGAAATTGAAAGCAGAAATTTTAAAAAAGCAATACAAAACTGCTTCTGTGATTATCATTCTAAAAAAAAAAAAAAACCCAAATAATGAAAATTCATGAAAGCGCCTTTCTTTTTCAGGTGCAGCCACGATGTACACAAGATATAAAATAGTAGAGAAGCAAAATCAGTCTTACTATTTCAGCACTCCTGTTTTCAACTTGGTGTCATTAGTTCTTGGATTGGTGGGATGTATCGGAATGGGCATTGTAGCCAATTTTCAGGTATGACCTGTATCTTTTTCAGTTATTGGGGGTGGTTGAATATTTGTGTCTGGGAGAGAGAGGCAGGAGCACAAACGGCTTGGGAGCTCAGAAGTGAGCAGGGGGACCATTGCTGAGCCCAGAGTGTGATCCCGTTTTAATACCAGAAAGCTATTAAGTGGTTGACGAGGGCCTTAGTCTCTAGCGCTGGCAAACTGGGTAGCTTAAAGCAACAGAAATGTATTGTCTGCAGATCTGGAGGCCAGAAGCCCGAAATCAAGAGGTTGGCAGGGGAGCATCCTTCCTTGCCTCTTCCAGCTTCTGGAGTTTGCGGGTAATCGTTGGTGCTCCTTGGCTTGTAAATGCACCACTCTGGTCTCTGCCTCCATGTCCACACGGCCTTCTTCCTTGTCTCCATCTCCACACGGCTTCTCCTTTCTGTGTTCTTCTACCTTCTTAAGACACCAAACACTGGATTAGGGCCCATCCTAATCCTGTTGGGCCTCATCTTAACACACCTTCAAAGACTCTATTTCCAAATAAGGTCACCTTCATGGGTTTAGGACTTGGACAGGTCTTTGGGGGCCACAATTCAACCCATAGTAATGAGTTTATAAAAATCGGGGTAGTTTGTTTTTAGAAACAAATCTTTAACTTATGAAAGTCAGTCCTGCTTGGTACGTAGGAGTTGTGGGGGCACATGTTTGTATGATTATGGAAAGAGAGTTTGCTCTGATGCTGTGGGCTTCTGCATTGCCCCATGTTCTCACTGATGTGGTTCCAAGTGTCGTGAGAGCTACTTCTGTCATTGTACTGATTTCACTAAAAGTGTGAAAATATTTGTGCATGTGAGGGTGTGTGAGTGCGTGTGTTTGTGTGTTTTTACAGACGCTACCCTTTGAACCTCTGGCGTCCAGTTCAAAGAGCCATATCTGGTCTCTTCCTTTTTGCCAGTGAGGCTATAGGTCCATGCAGGTGAAATGACCTTTTGCTCAGGGTTACTCAGCTAATTAGTTAGAGCCAAAATATGGCCCCACTGAAGCCAAATAGCTTGTATGGTGACCACTGGGCAGTCTACTGGATATATTCTTAATGTGCCAGGTGTTTGAAAAAGCCCTTATGATTATAATTTGTGGATTCCTCTTTATCCCAGGGTCTCTTTCAGGGAAGGATGGAACCCACTTGTCTATGGAGACTATTTAATATTTTAAAAATATTTAATTGCTGGGTTTCAAATTTACATTAGTTGTAATAATTTCCACCCCATAGGGCTGTTACAAGGATTCAGTGGGATAAGCCCAGTACCCACAGTCGGCCCTCTGTGCTGTCATGGCCATTATCAGCATCGTGACAGTGGACCTGCCTTCTCCATCACCTCTTGTCGCTGAGTGAGAGCAGGAGGGAAGTTACTCCTGGAGGACTTTCGGTGCTGCCCAGAGGCACTCCTTTAACTTTCTTCCCACCAGAGTTGAGGTGATCTTTGGTGATCTTATTTTCACAAGAAGGCGCCGTCTTCCTCAGCTTAGCTGACCGTGAAAGTCTATGTCTCTAAGCTGAAGAGGGCGTCACGGAGCTGCACCCCGGGTTTTGGTCTGGGAGTCTGATAACCTCAGGCCCTCTGCCTGTTCGACCTGCTTCCCACCGATTCCCTGTCATCCATCCAGCACGAAGTCAGACCAGCATCAGAGTCTTGTGTGACCTCCACCATGCAGGCCACATGGAATCACTTTTCCGTACAGCGCTTGGGGTTGCCACCTGTCAATAGGGAGGAAGGTTACAATAAAGTTCCCTCAGGAGACTCACTGCTGTGTTTTCCTGGCGGTAGGGGAGACGCCCTGCCTTATACTACACAGTATCTTCTTCAGGGCCATCCAGACCCGCAGGACAGGGATGCTCTCTCAGGTCTCAGGTCAACCAGTTTTAGTTTAGTTTTTGGATATTACACACCCTATGCTTAGTGTTTCTTTAACACTGGAGGCTGGAAAGGAGAGAGCTAAATTTGTAGCACTTCCCCCCACCACCCCGAAGCAGTGTAGGGGCTTCATGGAAGGTATTTGTGAACTCGGTTTGCTACTGGCTCTACTTTACTTTCCCACCCTTATTATTCCTATATGAGGAAATAAGACATGCACACAAAGAGCTGTAAGGCATGGTAGCATGTGACATCTGTCACATGGGAGAGGCGCTCTATGACATTTCCTCATATTTTATGACTGTGCACTTTTCATAAAAACAAATATTTATTGGAAATTTTCTGTCAGACATGTTTATGAAAACATACCCTGCTTTAACTCACAAAATTCTAATAATTATAATAAGAGAGGTGCTATTATTTTCCCCATTTTCTGATGAGGAATTAGAGGTCCAGAGAGGTGAGTAATTGCCCAAGATCACATGAGTAATGCATGGCAGAGCTGGGCTTCAAACCAAGGCAGTCTGTCCAGAGGCTGTGGGAAAGAGTCCTCTTCAATGCCAGAGTGAGAACATCTCTGTGAGAAAAAAAGCATGGACACAACCCACAGTTCTAGAGCAAGAAAGCACAATGAAAAACAATAAAAAAAAGCAGACCTGGAATGATCTAATTTACCTAGTACAGTGTGGATATGGTCTGGTGGGGAGCAGTATTCACTTTATGATAGCTCTCTTTATCTTCTGAACATGCAGATATCAAATTTTAAACCGTAAAAGCCAGACATCAGAAAGAATATAGAGATGGTTGGAAAATAAGCTTTTGTTCTTAAGGTTTCCTTGAAAAACTAGAAATATCATCTTTACCTTCTCTGGGAACAAAGTATTTGCCTTGTCCTTGTTCCCATAAATAGATCTGTACAACTTCCTTGTTCGATATCCTGTAATTCATTTTCAGCATGCCAGAAGCAAACCAACTTGAACTCTTCAAGAAGGCTCAGAAATATGAGAACAAAAAAAGCACATCGACTCGGGTATTTTTCTTGAGTAGCAGTAAATTACATTTATCAGAGGTTCACAGATACCTCTCTTTCCTGAGCTGGTGGGTGTGGTGGCTCCTTTCTGGTGTGTCCTCACTAATTTCTGCCCATGCTTTATTTTCCTGTGAGAAGTTTCCTTTTTGGAAAAGTTTTTCAAGGTATAACCCTCCTCAATATTCTAGTTTTCTCTACTTTTGCTATCTTTTAAATTAGCAAGAGAGTTTCTAAAAAGGGGTCTGAAAATGGTTTTAGGATTCTCTCTAATTCTCTATGTAAAATTCATGTCTGACCCAAGAATCATTTCCCTTCTAAAATACCTCCCTGATGAGGATTATATATTGCCCTGTGGGAAAAAGTGGGTGTCTATGAAGTTTGCAGATGAAGATCCTAAAGGATTGGCCAGGGTGGAGGAAGCAATTTCCCTGCCAGTGCTAATTGGAGGAAAGTAGGTATGTAAATTCCAGGTGTGGATTTACTCAGCACGAAAAGAAAATGGAGAGCAGAAAGTACCAGCATTCTTGGAAGATTATTCCTGGAAGTGACTCCTTTAGCTGTAGATACTTTGCCTTTTGTTTAATGTCTGTTACCGTATTGTGCCTCACATTCAAGGAGGGAAAATGATTTACTTTTTATTTCTTAAAGGCGCACACGCATTTTCAAGGGCATAGAATGTATTTTACTTTTCATCTATAACTTCCCTAAATGATAGTCCTGTGCTTCGTAGGGAATCTGTGTCTAACAAATGAGTAATTGATAGGACGTCTAACAAATGAGTAATTGATAGGACAATTGCAGAATGTTAATGAAGCCCTATTTGAATATACACAAATCAAGTAATAGATTTCTTCTCATCTCCCTGAGTTTGATTTCCTTAGCAAATAACTTTTTTAAAAAACTCCCCATTCCCATGTAGAGAATGGAAATTTATTATCAGTTTATTCATGCTCCAGCTTGAGGTTGAACAGCCTTGATGAAAAACCCTGTGGTGCTGGGGAAGCATGGCTGGCCCAGGTCAAAGAGGAGTTGAGGACAGAAGGTGTGGACAGTATCTTGGGGCCAGCTGGGGTCCTGTGGCCAAATACAGGCTTTGTTGAACCACACTTTAATTTGCTACTTTGCAAAGTTTGCATTTTCAAGTTCAGGACAAGACACAGTAGTTCAGTCTAAATGTTGTTGTGGGTACCTGAAGGTAGGTGCCTGTTGAACATTTGAAAAAAGCCTAAAATGAGCCATGTACAAGGTCAAGACATGACTCTGCATAGCCTAGGCATAGGGGCTGCTGTGTGGTTGAAATGGCAGGTGAGAAGTGGTAGAGAGCTGGGGCCTTGTTTTGAAGTTGACTTTGGAGCACAAGAGAAGCAATTACTCAGATTGTGTGTTCATTTGGGGTAGCTTGGGAGAGACAAATAGAGATTATTGGGGTGTAGGAGGCCTGAAAAACAGCAAGCCACCTTGGGCACCATCATGGAACAAGTTGTGTACACTCATGACTTTTTTTTTTTTTTTTAAGGAAGTACTGGGGATTGAACCCAGAACCTTGAACATGGGAAGCTGGCGCTCAGCCACTGAACTATATCCGCTTCTGTCATGAAATTTAAATAATCTTCACCGCAAACCTGCAAGGCAGAAATTATTACCCCCATTTTACAGATAACAGAAAATGAGGTTTGAAACTAAGGTCCCAGAGCCCAGTGGTGGAATCAGGGTTTTTATCCGGGTCTGTCAGACTCCAAAACTCATCTTACCCAACTCTCCCACCCCCTAAGGCAGCTTTCATTCTTTTTTTGGTTCCATTTTCCCAAGTTTGCTGTGGAACAACCAAGTTTTTGGCATTTACTTTAGTGTGTGGATTTTTCCTTTGTGATCCATGTACCAAGGTGTGGTACCTCCAAGAAGCAGAGTGAGGACTTGGGTATCGCTGTTGACACTCAGTGAGAGTAACAAGCAACGGCACGTTTGTGATTCTCTCCCCAGGAGTTAGCAGTCCCGGTGGTCCACGATGGGGGCGCCCTTTTGGCTTTCGTCTGCGGTGTCGTGTACACGCTCCTGCAGTCTGTCATCTCTTACAAAGCCTATCCTCACTGGAACAGCCTCCTGACGTGCCACATACGGATGGCCATTTCTGCCGTTTCCTGCGCAGCCGTGGTGCCCAGTATCCTTGCTCTGACAAGCTCGACCCCGCTCCCCCCACCCAAAGAAGAAGCATGAAAAAAGCAAAGGTTAACAACCAGCAGCCAAGTTTCCATATGCTTTAGAAGAAAAGTAGTGAATCATTAAGAAAAGACCTCAGCTCGTTGGGGAAAAGAATGATGAGGAAAGGAGGGTGGAAAAATGAAGGAACACTTCAGTCTCTGTTTACTTTCCTTCAAACAGGGTCAGTTTCATGAGTCATGTGAAAATATTTATTTTTCTTTGTAGTGCTTAGCTAGAGACACCAAATATTGATATTGTACTTAGAGTAATAGCCCTGTGAAGTTGCATGAGGCCAGACTCTCGCTTCTTCCTGTTTGCAGGTGATAAAACGATGGTTGGATATACTCATCCGTATTAAGAGACCAGGTCAATTAAAATACAATTTGGCCTTTTCATTTTATAATTACTGATTTCATTTTACATTCTAATTCAACAGCATGTGAAAATAAAATAAAATATAAATCTATCATGCTTATATATTCTAATTTAGAGGAAATGAATGTTCTTTCATCACTTTCTTTCCTTCCTCTTCCTTTCTTCCTTCTTTAACAAAGAATCAAAAAAAACTGTGGTTTTTAAGGGGTGTAGAAAATTTTCTTATCTTATGAAATACCATCTGTAGTCATATCAGAAAAAGCCGGAGTCATTAAAAATGGCAATCAATGTCAGATTGTGGGAAATTGGGAACTATTTTATTCAGAGACAGTTTGTTAGTCTGGGTTGGGTTATGGTTTAAAGTGGGCAAGACTGAATAAAACACATCATGTGCTTCTGAATATTAAACTTTGCATTTCTCTTTTAAAACAGAAGCTTCGCAAAATGTGAAGTGTAAGTATGGTTGGAGTTTTTTTTTTAATAATTTCCAATCATAGAGAAACCACACCCTTGTACTGAGAAATTTAACAACAGAGCATATACCCATTTTCCTAAGATGGTTCCTTTTCAATTTCCTTTTTCTATTTATGAGCCTTGGTATTTTGTAATACCTTGGTACTTTGTGGTGTTATGCTTTCTTTAGAACTGCTACCTTGAAATAGAATTTTAAGGAAAAAGTACTTTCATTCAGAACCAAGTACACAAAAAGGGCCCATTTTAGACTTCTGTGAACCTTTTTGAGCTAATTTAAACAGCTAGATTAACTGGAAGCAAAGAAACATGCAAGGTTAAGCAAACTATAGCCACAGATTAAAATTTTGCTATCTGTAACTTAAAAAAATATTGCTAAGAAATGATTATTTTTGTGTTATAATTTAACTGCTGTCATAACTGAACTTAAGGTTGTAGATTACTATAAGTAGCTAATACTATTGGTTTGACTGCAGAAATGTTGGTTTTAATATATTTTAACACTGTACAATGATTACATTATTATGCTAATCTGATCTCAACATTAAAGGACCTGTTTTCTTCTATAGTTTTCCTTAACAGTTTCCTTTTTTAGTGATTGCCTGTGCTTCACTAATTTCTATAACCAAACTGGAATGGAATCCAAAAGAAAAGGTAAAATTTAAATCACTTTCAATGTTTGTCACCTGGTTGTGTGAGACTTGTGGCTGGCCAAAGCCTAGAAAGGAGGGTTACCATTTCTTAGAGCAAGATGAAAAATGTGGTGTTACATACATTATATAATCAAATTACTGTCCAATTATTTGGCAATGTGTGCATAGTAATTAGCTGTCAGGATAATCCTAATTCTTAACCACCTCAACCATCTATGTTCAGTAAAAGAGAGTGGGCAGTTAAAGGCAGGGGAATAAGGTGATTGAGGCAGATGGAGACCAGAGGAAACATAGAATGTTGAGAGCAGATGAGACAAGCTCTGGTGCAGTGGCTGGTTTATTTCAGGATAGAATGAGAAATAAATGTGGTTAGGGATAAGTTTGCAGGGGGATAGCTTCTGAAAGGCTTTCAGAGGCAGGCAGAAAGGCTCATACTGGATTTAAGTGATGGGAGAAAGCCTTTTGAATAGGAAAGTAAAGTGCAAGAGTATTACTGGAATATTCGCTGGCAGCAACACTTGGGTGAGTTGAAAAGGAGAGAGCCAGGAGTTAGGAGGGCAGGGAGAGGGCTGTTCTGCTGATTCAGATTTCAAATCAATATTTGCCTAGATTGGAAATAATGAGGGAAAATTTTTTGATGGGTGCCAGCTAAAGAATGAAGAGGTTAGGGGAATCAAAGGTGACCTCCAAGTTTTTATCTTGGGTGAAGCAAAGAATATGTTGCCATGAACAGAGATAACGCTTCCAGCAGGGAAAGATGATTTCTTAGGGGGAAAGCTCGTGCGTTTGGTTTCAACACTGTTGAATCTCAGGCTTCAGTGAGACATCCAGGAGAAATGTCCAGTTAGAAATGTGAACTAGGCCTCTGGTGGGATTGGGGCCATCAGAGGATAGGGTAAGATAGCTTGTTTTCTAGACCAGTCATCAGAACACATGGAACCGAATGTTTAGCTTCGAGATGGACTCATACATTTAGGTACATAAAGTGGTGGTTCATCTTGAAGCCATGCAGGGGAATGAATGATGTCCCAAGAGCAAAGAAGAGGTAAAGCACAGCAGGAGAGCTGTTGTCAAGGGGCAGGTGGAGAAATCCTACCTAGCAAAGAAGAAATAAAAGGGAGGAGTCACAGGGTAAAGAGAAGAGCCAGAAGTATGTAGTTAGCCAACCTCACTGACCCACTCCTTACACAAGCAAGACTTTTGCTACTGTGGGCTGGCTGTGGAAAGAACAGCCATAGGATTGAGGGCCCTTTGCCCGCAGGGGCTTATAATTCAGTAGGAACAAATAGCCAGTTATTTCCTGCTAAATGTAATACTGCAGAGAAAGGAAGAAATGCTAAACTGAAATTTGAATAACGTGCTGTGGAAATGCAGAAGCAATAGCAATTAATTGTCACTAAGGAATGAGAGGAGATATTATCCCAGAGGCTATGGGATAGGACATTTTTCAAGGGAAAGAGAAATGATTAACCAAGGCAAATGTAGCTGAAGAGTTTTTAAGAATGAGGTCTCTGAATTTGGCAATCAGGGAGTTGCTGATGTTGTTCAAACAGAAGTTTCAGTAGTGTTGGGGTCAGAAGCCGACTGCAGGAGGTTGAAGAAGTGGTGAGAAAAAATGGTTCATTCATTCAGCTATCAATTGTATGCCCAGTCTTTTTTCTGAACTGGAGTAAAGTGGAAGAAGAGAAAAAATGAGGTGGCTAGAGGGACTTTAGGTCAGGGGAAGCACTTTCCAAGATAGTGGCTGCTCATGTGAGATGAAAGCTAGCAGGGACAGTGAGAGATGGACGATTAATGTGAGGGAATGATCCAGACAGAAGTTCAGGAAGTGCTTCCTTTGAATGTTAAAGTGACTAGATCAGTCATTAGGTTAGACCTACACAAAAGGCAGTTTCCTCTGAAGTGTGAGGAATTAGCCTCATTTGAAGAGTGTTCAGTTCCTCTTTCCATTGGTGAGAACCTCTTCGTGAAAGCAGAACCTCACAGCAGAGCCAGCCCTAGGTGTACTTCACAGTGCAGCCACTTGGGGGAGACCTTCCACCACAAATCAAACAAATCAGATGCCGCGGGTCTATTTAAAATGAGAATACACACACGTGCACACGGGCTTTTAAAAATTATTTTCATTTTTCACTTCCTTCAAAGCAGTATTGGGACCACATTCCCATTTGGTGAAAATGGAACTGAGCTGATGAGGCAGGGGCTCACAACCAGTAGTTTCATATCTTTTCATTAATTGGCCCCAAACATGTAGCTGAGTTTGGAACCCCTGACTTCTCTTTCTTGCCTTCCACCCTCTCATTCCCATCCCCAAGAAGATACAGGCTCAGTTCACAGGTAGATGTCTCTAGATATAGCTTTCTTTCCCTTTGCGCATTGAGCAGTAATATTTTCTAAACTGATATTTTCTATAGTAATAGGGAAACATGAAAACTAATGGTCAGCCAGTTTTGTCTAGATGCATTCCTTGGAATGACAGCACAAATATTTGCTGGATGATTTTGAGGTGTTCCCTTCAATTTTGGGTTTCCTAGCAGTGATAAAGCAAGTTGTGCCTTGTGTGGAAAGTTATTTTTCTGTTGAGTCCAAATTTACTTCCCCGTGTCAGCCATTTTGTGGTCCATATTCTGCCTTTTGAAAATTTATAGACAAAGTCTTAAAACCAGAGTGTGTGAGAGCCAGATAAAACTTTCTAAATAATTGCATTCAACATCCTCATTGTGCAGGTGCCTGCATCTTTATCTACTGTGCCTTTATCTGCATAGCTGATTTATGCTCAGGGGACAGCTTTTCCCACTGGTCTAACTTTCTCATTATTAGTTCAGTATGTACGCTAATTGAGGCTAACTTTTGTTTCTTTATTTTTGCTCTCAGGATTATATTTATCACGTGGTGAGTGCAATCTGTGAGTGGACAGTGGCCTTTGGTTTTATTTTCTACTTTTTAACATTCATCCAAGATTTCCAGGTAGGTGTTTATCAATTCAAATGTTACAAACTGGATTAGTAAAAATCTACAGAAAATTTCTTGCATTTTAAATATTAAGGGTACTATCTTCCTTTCTTTTTACATGTTTTTTGAAAAAATTCGTGTTAATGCAACTTCTCCTATTCCTGAAGGGAAGCATCTTTAACAGCTCTCCAAACCAATGAAATTTTCCTATCTCTTCTGCCACTTGAAGTTTACAGTCATACATCCTGATTATTTTTGAGTATGTCACCTTAGTAGTTTAAAAAATATGAAATACGTCTTTTTTAAAAATAAAAGTGAGCCATTGGAAAATGTTGCCAAGGCAGAGAGAAGGTGATGTCTTATTAGATTTGGAAACAGGGAACATCTTACATTTTGAAACAAGTTAATGATAAGCTAAAGGATATTGAAAGTCAAGAAAATCCTTTAGGACCCAAGTCAAGCATCTCACAAATCAAAGTGAGATCATCATTTAGGGGATGCAAAGCTGTTGAGAGTTTCATAGCTGGCACTGGAATTGTTTGCCTTCTTTTAAACTTTTTTTTTTTTTAAATATAGAGTGTCACCTTGAGGATATCCACAGAAATCAATGATGACATTTGAAGAAAGAAGAATTATATCTCAGTCAGTAAATGTCACAGACAATTTCTGAAAGTACAGAGGATGGACAGGGTTTGGATGCTGACCTGATTCGAATGTCTGCGGCTCATCCAGGACTTGAATTTCATTAAGAAAGAATTCCCAATAGTTGTACTATTTACCCAAAGGTATGTTTTCCTAGATAATGTAGGGAATTTGTGACATTGTAGCGATGTTTTTATAATTTTCTTAGGACACACTTTTTTATATTAACAAATTCATATATAGAAAAGATAAGGTGTTACTGGAAATGGAGAGCTCTTATTTTTATACAGATTCTGTTTTGTTTATTTTGTGTGATTTATGGAAATACACTAAATGAGGAATTTTGGGTTAATACATTCTTTAAAAAGTAAAATCTGGGAGATTACTTTTTAAATTTCACTTTCAGAGAATGTGTAATTTTATATCACAAGAATATTTATAAAGTCCAAATTATAATGGTCATTTACCTAATTAAAATGGATTTAGTTAATAAATTAACACTAACTAAGGTACTCAAGATTTTTTAGATGAACTAAGGCTTCTACTGAGAGGCCTCAATACCACTGTGCATATTAACTCTAAGTGAACACCAAAGACCTCGGTTTTGAAACTCTGCTCCCTAGACCTTCCAGCTCACAGGGACACAGCTTTCACCCATGCTACTCATTGGCAGTCATAGTGGGAGTAATTCTAGGTGGGATGGATTCAGCAAGGCAGATTAGAAGGAAACTAGAAATTTTTATAACAACAGAATAAAATGGAAGTGAGCGACTGGCTAACAAGATAATCTCGTTGGAGTCCACATCCTAGATGGTGTCTTTGCTAGGGAAAGGGTTCTCGGCATGTCTCAGGCTCATGGAAAGCAGGGCTGTGGAAAGGAGACTTTTGCCTAATACAAAAACTCTGCAAAAGCCAACCTGTGAAAGGTATTAACCATACCATTGATTAAACCACCCTTTATTGTTACTGGCATAACCCAGGAGCTGAAACTCAAGTCTTGATTTCAATTTTATACCAGTAAACGTGTCAAAGTGAACATAGGTCCAAGAGAGGCAGGGAGAAAGGAGAGGGGACCACAGAAACTCCTGGGTTCAGGGTGCTGTTTATTTGCTCTTCCTTTTAATGCCCGAGGCTAAGATTCACACACTATAGGAAATGTGAATCAGGCCCTTTGCCTTAAGCAGAAACTACAGATTCCATCTTTTCACCCATAGCACTGAAGACAGGTGAAAAGCAAGTCACTTAGGGGAAAGAAGTGGTCCTTGAGAGGTAAAGCTTAGGTTTGAACGTTGACGAGAAGACCCTTAGAACACAAACCTGAATCTGGCCAAGTGGGACTGAACCTTGAGGTCATAGACCAAGGGCAGAGAGGTCCGTTTGGACAGCTTGAGAGGCAGCCTAAGGCCGGAAAGCATGTGGTATATCCTCCATAACTACTTGCCGAGTGAAGGTGAAGCTCAGCCACAGTGAGCGACCTCTGCAATGACAAACTGCATCTTCCCTAAGTGTTCAGCTGTGGGAACCTGGTAACCAATTCCGGGTCTGTTATAACTTATAATGATGCTGTGGCTCCCCCACTGTCACACTGGAACTGAAAGGCAGTGACAAAGGCTGTGTCAAGCATCCTCCATTATTCCGAAGAAGAGGAGGAATGCCACATGCTGTTCTCCTGGAACCTGTGGTGGAAGGAATCAATGATTATGCCTCATTTTGAAGAGACTTTTGTTATCAGCACTTCTCACAATGTATTGTAATTTTTTCATTTCCACACCTAAAGTTTGTACAGTTAGATTGAGAGCTCCTTGAGGGCAGGGTGTGTGCCTTAATCATCTTTGTAACTCCAGCATTTAACACAGTGCCTCCTGGCACATAGTAGGTGCTTAATAAATACACACTGGTTGTTAGATGAATGAACAAATGAAGGAATGACTCTGTGAATGTTTGTAATGCTGTATAATGGGATGATTCTGGTTTTCTATTAGTTTAATGATAAATCAAGTCTGAATCACCAAGAAATGTTGACTGTTTTGCTTTGTGTACTGTAAATGTTTCAGTTGTTTGGGCTTCACCATTCTATGACAACTCTCTTCAACCTGGACAGTTAACACAGAGATTGTTACATGGGCTAGACAAAAAATGGTACACCTGGTTTTGCAAACTGAGAAGACCCCAAATCTCTCCAGATCATCACATTCTGCTGTTTCCGTGCAATCTCTAAGGCCTGCCTTATCCACATTTTGGTACTATTATTAATTTCCATGAAGTTGCATTTTCTTGGAACTTGTGGCTGAAAAAGTAAAATAAAATGAAATATTTCTTTATTTTAGTAATTTGTGTCTCTGTTAAATTATAAAACATTGTCTGGGTACTATAATACGATGAATTATGTCTATTTGGGAGAAAATTACAGCACCTCTTGAACTATATAAAGGTCTCATTTAAACATAATTATAGTTGTTAATCCATGCAGCTTTGCATGTGGGCATAATTGCTTCATTTTTGTAGTGGTTTTCAAGCATTAGTATCAGAAATTTGCTGTCATCAGAAACCCAACTCAAATTTGTTGAAGGAAAAAAGTATCTATTGACTTAAGTAACTAAGAAGCCCAGGGGTGGAGCTGGCTTTAGGGATGGCTGGATCCAAAAGTGCCACCAGGACCTACCTACTCTCTCCTTCCAGCTCTGCTTTCCCCTCAGTTGGCATCACTCTCAGGCAGGTGTCCCCCCAGAGGGAGTAAGAAGGCCCCTAGAAGCCCCAGGCCCACAATCTTTCCAGGGCAAAGAGAGGACTTCTCAATGTTTCAACGAAAGTCCCAGAGTTAAAGCTCATTTTCTCTAATTAGTTGGCTTGGGTCACATTCCTTACCCCTGAGTCAGGAAGTGTGATGCTCTGATTGGTTAGACCTGAGTCCCATGTCCACCCCTGGAGCGGGATGGGGTTAATACTCCAAACCACGGGGCTGATGGTGGTGATGGCTGTTTCTCAGAAGTGGCTGAGAAATGGATCCTGGACAGGCAAAAAGCAGCAGAGTCCTCTGTGGTACTAAAGCCCCCCCCCCTTTACCCCCCCCAAACCAACCTAACTGGTTGCAGAGTAAACCAAATTACAAGCTTTTCAGATTTTTTTTAAAAAGTAAATGAAAGCCAGTTATGATAACAAAAGTATCTTCTGTTAACTTCAAAGTTATTTTTATACTTTTTCAAATTCTTACTTAATTTCTGTGAGGTTGGTCAGGCAGAGTTAATTGTCACATTTTCCAGCTGAGGAAACTGAGGCAAAGAGAGGTTCTTCAGTGGCTTACAGGCGGTCCTGCAGCCAGATGACAATGGATTCCAGTTTGTTTTCCTGATTCCTAATCAAATGGGTCTTTTTTTTTTTTTTTAAATATGAACACAGAGGATTCCACAGAAATTCCATTTTCATAAACCAAATTAAATACATCAGTGTTGTGCTGTGTTTGGGTTTCCCAACATCCTTTACATGTGGCATTGTCCCATGTTCCCATCTTTTACTCAGTTGGAGATATATTGGTTTGGTGTTTGGGCCTGGAATGAGGAAGGGGGAGTGGGAAGGAGATAAGGGCTATCCCGTTCTCTCCCACTCCCTGATTCTGGCAAGCCAGCAAGCCCAGCCGTCTCCCCACACACATTTCCTTGGTCTGGCTCTGAATACCCCACATTCTCAAGTCCAGAATCTCATACGCCTGCTTGCGTCGTGGATGTTGCACAAGAGAACAACCACAGCTTCAAGCCCTGGAGGAGAAGCCGCTGACTCTCCTCGGTCACCCCCAGCAGACTCATCTTCTAAAATGAAGGGCAGCGGCATCCCACACTCAGTGGGGGTGGCAGTGTCTTCCAGAATCAATGCTTGGAAAATGTCGAAGTAGACACCAGCAACCTGCTTTGTGGCTTAAGAAACCAGGGTGCACTGAGATGCCTAGTAAACCTGCAGCTCAGGCAGTCGCTCAGCAATAAGCAACTTGCTATGTGTTCGGCCAGCCTCGGGCCAGTTCCTCCTCTGGACTTTGCAGTTATATGAGTCAATTAAAGTCCCTTTGTAACTTCAATAAACTTGAGTTGAATTTCTGATGCTTACACTTATAAGAGTTCTGGCTAATATAAATGCACAAGAATTCCCTTAATGTGTGTTTTAGTTTGCTAGGCAGCTGAAAGCAATATGCCGTGAAATGCATTGGCTTTAACAATGGGAATTTATTAACTTACAAGCTTACAGTTTTGAGGCTAAGAAAAATGTCCAAATCAAGGCATCAAGGCAATGCTTTCTTCCTGAAGACTGGCTGCTGCTGATCCTTGACTCCTTTGCCACATCCAAGGCATTTGGTGGCATCTGCTGGTCTCTCCCTTCTCTTCAGGGTTTCGTTCCTTCCACCTTCTTGCTTCCATGGCTTTCTCTCTCTGTAGTCATCCCATTTATAAAGGACTCCAGTAAGAAGATTAAGATCCACCCTGGGCCACAACTTAACTGAAGTAACCTATCCCAAAGATCCTACTTACAATAGGTTTACACTTACAGGAATGGGTTTTCTGGGGTACATAGAGTTTCAAACTGCCACACTCCACCCTATGGACTACAAAAAGACATGGTCCTTCCACATGCAAATGCATTCATTCCATCACAATATCCCAAAAGTCTCATTTCAGTAGGAATATTAAGTACAAAGTCTCATCAAAATAGGGTATAGATGTGGTCTGTCCTGGGCACAATTCCCCTGAGTCTGTGGACCTGTGAAACTTAGAGAACAAGTTATCTGCTTCAAATATACAATGGGGGACAGTCATAAGATAAGCATTCCCATTCTCAGGGGGAGAAATTGGGAGGAAAACAGGTCATGGTTCCAAACAATTCTGAGAGCTTTCAGGGCATATTCCATTAGATTTCAAGGTCTGATAGTCATCTGTGGACTGATGGTTTGTCCTCCATGCCTGCTGGAGTGGCAGCCCCACCCTTTCCAAGGGCATGTGCAGTGATTGTGCTCTCCCCAAACCCTGGGGTGAAGGCTTCAACATCTTTGGTCGTTGAGGTGATGGCCAGGGTCTCAGCTGCACCCTTGCCAAGCATTAAGGTGGCAGCTGGACTCTAGGTTCCACCTTGTCAAGCATTGGGATGGCAGCTGGACTCTAGGCACCACCCTCATCAAGCATTGGGGTGGTGACCAGACTCTCTGCAACCCCCCAGGCATCTGAGAAAACTGGGGTGGTAACATTCTTAACAACAAGGCAGAAGGCATGCCCTTTCCAAGTGCCAGGGCATACTCACCCTTTCCACACATGGGTGGGCTTGCACTCTTGGCTTGAGAAGATGTCTTTCGTCCAGCCCTCAGCTTCCATGGTTCTGCCCTTGAAGTCATTTTTCCTTCAATCTTTCCTTTCTGTCCCTTTTAGTCCAGGCTGGCAGTCGTTCCAGTCATACAGATCTCACCCAAAACTTGTCAGTTTAGCATGTAGTATGCAGGGGTCCAAACCATCAGACAGTAGGACTTTCCACAGATCCTTCCTGGATAACGGCATTTCCAGTCCTGACTTGCACTGAAATGGCTGACTGGTTCATGTTCGGTTGAACCCTCAAATGGAGCACTGTTCTCTGGGACTCACTTTTCAGAAGCTCAGAATCTTCCAAACCATCAATTTCTTGTTTCTTTGTGCCCAGGAGTTCAGGTCTCAGCTTATCCCTTTCCTCTCACATTTTACTATAAGCTGCAAGGAGAAACAAGGCAGCACTTTCCACATTTAATTTGGATATCTACTCAGCTAAATATCCAAGCTTGTCCCTTTCAAATTCTGCCTTTCCATCTGACATCAAGATTCAATTTTGTCAAGTTCTTTGCCACTTTAAAACAAAGGGTCACCTTTCTTCCAGTTTGCAATGATAATTCATCATTTCTGTCTAAGGCCTCATCAGAAGTACCTTCTGATGCCCATATTTGTACCAACAGTCTCTTCAAAGCAAGGTAGGCCTTTTCTAGCAAGCATCTCACAATTCTTCCTGCCTTAATTCATGACCCAATTACAAAGACTTTTTTTTTTTTTTAAACATTTTTGGTATTTGCAAAGTAGCACTCTCTCCTTTTTCCAAAATCTGTTTTAGTTTGCTAGGTTGCTTAAAGCACTATACCATTAAATAGGGTGGCTTTTAAACAATAGAGAATTTATTAGCTTACAAGCTTACAGTTTTCAGGCTGAGCAAACTGTTTAAATCAAGGCAATATTTTCTTTCTGCAGACTGGCTGCCGGTGATCCTTGACTTCTGTCACATGGCGGCAGGGCACACGGTGGCATCTGCTGGTCTCTCCCTTCTCTTCCAGGTTTCATTGCTTTCAGTCTCTTGCTTCCATGGCTTTTTCCTTCTCTGTATTCATCCCGTTTATAAAGGACCCTAGTAAGAAGATTTAGATCCACTCTGGGCCATATCTTAAGTAACCTATTCAAAAAGTCCTACTTACAATAGATTTACACCTACAGGAAGAGATTAGCTTTGAGAACATGAGTTCCCAGGGTACATACAGTTTCAAACCACTACAATATGCAAATACAGTAACCTACCATTATCTGGAACCACAGGGACTGGGGCGGAAAAATGTCTAGTGGACTCACCTGCCCCTACTCACAGCCCTTATTCTCAGAACCAGTTTTTCTTATTTAAAAATATTCAAATCAATAATATAGTCTCATAATTCAAACATCTAAACAATCTAAGTTATATTGTGAAAAGCCTTGTTACTTTCCTCTATCCCCATATTCTCAGTTCACTCCTACCCTTTCAGATATCTACTTTTTATCAGATTTTTTATGAAAATAAAAGCAAAACCAAACATTTAAAAATGTTTCCCTTTATTTTTCACCCAAAAGGTAGCATACTATACTGTTTTGAACCTTCCTGTTTGGACTTAGCTATATATCTTAGAGATGTTGCCTTATCAGTACATAGAGAGCTTCTTTGTTTTTGTTTTGTTTTATACCTGTATAGTATCATTGGATAGCTGTGCCATCATTATTTAATGAGTCTCCTATTGACAAACAATTGTGTGGTTTCCAAACCTTTGCAATAACAAGCGAATGACCTCATACATACATCTTTTCATATACGTGCAAACAAATCGGTAGGAGAAATCCCATAAGTGGGATGCTGGAACATAGAGACCTGCATCTGTAATTTGACAGAGATTGTCATCTTGCCCTGAGTACCTTTTTACTTGAACATTTTTGTTGGAATCCTTTCAAAATATTATACACTTTTAAAAATGAGGATGCTAACTGTGAGTTCATCTTTTCCTGATAACTCAGGCATCACCATAGGAATGTGTGCCTGCTGGATTCTCTATACATGGTGTGGGACAAACACTTTCCATCTCCATTCCCTCTTTTGCTTAAACACCTGGGCCATGTGCAAGAATTCTAATATCAGAACCCTTCTATCTCTCCTCTCCTCTGACTGTCCTCATTTTCGTGGTCGAGTGTCTGCAGCTCACTGCTTTGGATTTTCATTCTGATCTTGCACTTGAGTTACTGCCTCTTCTAATTTCATCCCTTTTCTACCTACTTTCCCTTTTTGGTATCTCTTTACAGGTCTGCCACCTTTTTTTTCACTTCTTTCTTACCTTTTTAAAAATTACCTATTTGTTTATTTATTTATTTTTAAAGTTTGGGATATGACCTCTGACCTTTATTGAGCTTATCCACCAGAGTGGAAATAATATCTGTACACCACAATGAAAATCCAAACAGTTTTTAAAAAAACAGTCAATTCCATCAAAACCCACTACTTCAGAATCAATAACTTCTTTGAAGCTTCCTTACCTTTTCAAAAGATTGTGCTTTTATAGACATCAGTAATCAACTGCAATATTCCCTTTCCTCTTTTTGTCAAACTGACCCCTTACAGAACACCAGGGGGAGTTCACAGACCTTTGCCTCTCCCTGACCTTGGAGGTCGGTGGCCAGTGCAGAATGACACAATGAGTTGCGGGACCAGCAAACCTTAGCTTCCTTGGCTGTGGCCACGTCACCCCGGTCTCTGCCTCCATCTTCACATCACCCTCTGTGTGTCTGTCTTCTCTTCTTTCTGTCTCAAATCTCCCTCTGCCTTTCTCTTATGAGGACATTTGTCATTAGATTCAGGACCCATCCAGACAAACCAGGATGATTTCTTCATCTCAAGACCCTTAACATAATTATATCTGCAAAGACTCTTCTCCAAAAGAGGTCACATTCACAGGTTCCAGGAATTAGGACAGGGGCATATCATTTTGGGGTCCACCATTCAGCCCACTGCAGGGGGCATCATAAATGTTTTTCAGTACCAGGTATTCAGGGACTTTTGTTTAACCTCCAAGAACATTTCTTCACCTGTTTGTGATCACTCAGGTTCTGTTAGCACTGAAGGCACATCTCCCATAGTACAGACACTGAGAAGGGGATTCCTCATGGGGAAATTAAGGTGCAGTGCGGTTGTCACCAGGCACCAAATGACAGGGCTGGGATCAAACCCAAGGCTTTGATTCCTACAGTCAGCCTTTTCCATGCTGCCAACGTGATTATCAGTCGTTATCATGTGAGTATGAATTCATTTGTCAGCTTGTCTATACTCATATAATACAAGTCCCTGAAGGGATGAAACTCCTGAATGCCAAGTTTAGAGAAATGGTTGCTGCTTCAGAAGGGCAGGTCCTAATTGAACTGTATGCATCTTAGAAATGTGGTGTGGTGGGGGAGGTACTGGGAAGCAAGAGTGGGAACATCATAAAAAGAGACGGCTTGCACGATGACCCGATCTTTGGTGGAAATTTGAGATTAGCTGCCTCATACCCACATGTCACCCTGGGGTGGTGGGGAGCACTGAAATGGCCAAGGATTCCTCCAGTAGGGAGGTTGGGGGCAGGGACTCTTAGTATGATTATGGCTCTGTTGGTGGAACGGTGTGATTTCTTAGGACTCTAGTCTTCTGTTATCTTTTGCTTCTGGTTAGTGCAGTAAGATGAACTGGGGGCTGTCTCCTGTGGGGAACCTCTGCTATGAATTCCCCAAGGAGGAAGTCATGGTGGGGTCCAGGGCAAGGAGGGAGGCAACCTCAAGACCATTTAGGCTGCCACTGGGCTGGGCAGAAGAAGTCTAGAGCGTTCACGATGGTCAGACATATTGGTTAGGCATCAGACCTCCTGCACATAATACAGAGGCTCCTCTGAGATTGGAGCAGCAGCAGGAAGTGGTAAAAGAGTCAGGGTCTGGCTGTCTTGTTCCATCTTGCTCATCAGGCTAATAGTTGCACAAGTGACAGGAAATTCTGAGAGACAAATTTCACCTTCTTTAACAATCCTTTTGCTCAGGGTCAGCCCAGAGTAGCAAGTCCCAAGTACCAACTGAGATATCTGACTTAAGGTGAAGAATGATGTACTTAGAGTTGGCCAGCATCTTGACAGCTGCTAACATAACCTTTAACATATGTATTAAAATTAATACTGAGCTTAGTTCAGTCTGTCATTTCCTCTTAATACTTGAAAAGCCACAGTTTTGTTTTAAAGTTCCCTCAAAAGGCTCTAGCAGATGAGTTTATTCTTCCTCTTGACCTCATTTGGAACCCTTAAGTGAGAGCCACCTTGAAATTGAAACTGGGAAAATCCTGGGTCTCTCTTGCCAAGAGAAGAAGCAAAGGTATGTTCTGAAGTTTATTAAATAATTACTGAGTTGTTGACATGTTGTGAGGGGAGGAAAAAAGCTGAGGTATTTGGCAAGGCTGAGCAGAGATTAGTAAGGCTCTTGGGTCATGAGGCTATAAATGAGGTGGAACATTTTGGTGTTTCCTGACCTTTGGCTCAGGACCATCAAGCCAGGAGATATGTTCTTCCAACTCAATTAACCAGGCCTTGGCGTGGTAAGTCATTATTTTGACTAACTGACCACCATCATCGGTGATCCAGTGAATCCTGAAGACAGTCAAAAGTCCTTGGTTGTCTGGAGCAGCTGCAGTGGTGACTTGACAGGAAGAAAATGGGGAGTGAGAAGCAAAATCCAGAACTGGCCATTTCGACACCCCATCTTCAGTCAGTCTGAATGGCAGATTAGGGCAGCTTTCCTAAAATAATAAATTGCTCTGGGTATAACTCAATTCAGAACCTTAGGGAAGGAGGACGTTCTCAATTTGGTGATACCTTCCATCAGTGTTCCAAAAACTTCAGCCATGTATGTCTCCTTCACAAGGTTTGTCATGCTATGTACTACAATTTACCTAATGCTCATCAGTGACTCACTTTTTTACTTCCATATTTTTATTTTAAAAAGAAACTTCCCCTCCTACAATCTAGCCCCTTTCCTCAAAGCACTGCTTCACCTCCTGGTTTCTAGCTTGGTGAATGGTGTTACTGTCCACTGGGTCACCCAGGGCAGAAACTTGAGAATCGTCCTAGATTCCTCACTCTGTTCCCACCCATGTTCTATTTACTTTACCTCTGAATGTATAGGATGACCAGATAATTATCATCTAAACCGGGGCATATTGGCCAGTGAAAGGTGTGCTATTAATACTTAGACCTGGGGTAAACTTGTCCGTCCAGAGCTCATGGGGATGTGTGTTCATCCCATTTATTGATCTTGCATCCTCTTCCTCCTCCCCATTCCCACCACCATTGCCTTAGTTCAGGCCTTCATAACTGTTTTCTTGGACTAGTGCCAGAGCTTGCTACTGTTTCCTTGACTTCTGTCTTGGTCCTTTCCAACTCATCTTACACACTGCCCAGAGTAATCTTTCTAAACACAATTTGATATATCATGTTCTTGCTTAAAATCCTTCAGTGGTCCCATAACTTTAGGACAAATTATAAACTCTTTAGTATGGCTTCTGAGGCCCTTCACAATCTGGTTCCTATTTATCTTTCCATCCTATGAGCGCATTCATTTATTCATCCATTCAACATTTATTGTCTGCTCCATGCAAGCCACAGTGCTAGGCTCTGGGAATTTAACAATATATAAGATGGGTTTCTGCCATCAAAGTATTTATAGTGGAGTGGAGAAACAGTCAAAGGACATCACAGTAAAATGTAAGTGTCACGATACAGCATCCTATGATCTTGCTTCTTACAGTTTGATCCTAGGACCAGTAGCACGGGTATCACCTGGGAACTCACCCAAACACTCTCTGAATCCAAATCTGCATTTTAGCAAGATGCCCCAGTGATTCGTGTTAGCTGATGTTTGTTTGTGAAGCCCTGGTCTATGGGACATCACTAACTGAAGCACTTGATTCAGCTCCCCAGGGTTGGTCATGCCTGGATGAGTCTTGGAGGAGGAGACAGAGTTTGTTAAATGGAGGTGAGGTGGGAAAAGAGACTCCACGTGGAGGAGTTCTCATGTTCCATGGCCAGAGACTGGATAGAATATGCTGTTTGGGAGGATTACACGTTGTTCAATATTTGGGGAGCATATTTGAAGGTGGGGCACCCACCTAGCTCAGAGAAACCCTCATTCAAAGAAGAAATTTGATAAAATTCAGTGCCTTCACCTCTTCTTTGAACACAGCTTGTAAGTATTCCAAGAACCAGTACTTTGGAGTCACAGAGAGCTGATTTTCAAGTTCCAGCTCCGCCACTTCCTAGCTGTGATACCCCAGGCAAGTCATGTAACTTCTTGGAGACTTGGCATGTGCATCTGTAAAATGGGGATAATGATGGCACCTGCCTCATAGACTTCTTGTGAGAATTCATTGAAGCAATGTCTATAAAGCACCTGGGAATGTGTTCAGTGATTCGCATGTCCATTAAAACTTGAAAAAGCATGGCCTTAGCACAATGCCTGGCACAGTCAGGGCTCTGCATTGCACCTGTGTTATCCCTTCCCCACCTCCTTTTTGACTTTATACCCTCAACCGTCTTCTGTCTCTACATCATTGGTTTTCAGCCCTGGTTGCATATTAGAATCACCTGGAGAGCTCTGTAAAACCCCAATGCCCAGAGCAATTAAATTGGAATTTCTGGAAATGGGACAGACACATCATCTTTCCAGATGATTCCAATGTGCAGCCATGGCTGAGAACCACTGTTCTACAGCAGAAGCCCACACACTTTAGCTTGCATCAGAATCACCTGGGGGGCTTGTTAAAGCACAATTCCTGGGCCCTACTCCCAGAGTATCAAGTTCAGTATATTTGGAGTTGGGCCCAAGAATTTGCATTTCTAACAAGTTCCGGAACACCCTTTGAGAACTGCTGCTCAATGGCATCATTCAGTCTATTCTTTCCAGTTCTCGCATATCTTCCCACCTTTCGACAAGCTTATGTCCTAAAAACAAAACAGCCCTCCACTTTATTCCACAACCTATTTAGCCACTCTTTCCTCTTGTTTGTGGTCTGTGTTGTCCTACCCACTTCATAAACTCTTCCAGACCCACAACTGGAGTTTTTCTTGAAAACATTTGCCAATAGCCTTCTTCATGCCAATGGCCTCAATATTCTCAAACCTGTTCTGGCTTTAGACACAGTTAACCATGTCTCAAAATTCTCCTCCTTTGGATTCAAGCCACTACTCTTCGGAGTTTCCTCATTCCTTCTCTTTCCCCTGCATGACTCCCATAGCTTTTCCTTGGGTCTATATATTTATCCTTTAAAAAGAGCACACAATCATTGGAATGAAAATGACAAGGGTTTGTATCATGTACTTGGGCAATTCACTCACACTCTCTGAGCCTGATTTCCTCACTGGTAAGTCAAGGGCAATGATAACAATACTTCCTACAATGATACATCCATGCCACATAGCACTCAAGTATTAGCTTTTACAGTGTTGCACCTTTCAAAACTCGGTACAATTTTGACCTTGAAGGGAACTCCAGGGTGGTGGGATTAGCCCATGGGATGCAGGGGACAGAGCCAGGAATATAAGAAACATAGCATGGAGGAATAAAGCCAGAATAAGTCAAGACAAGGAGGTGGTCCCAAGCAAGGATTTTCCAGAGGGGCTGGGCAGAGAGATAGGGGGTGTCAGACGGGATCCTACAACAATAACTGACCAAGAGATTCCCTGTGACTACATTAAACTGTGAGGCCCTGGGCTAGCCTATGCATGGGAAGGTGTTATTAAGAGGCTAAGATGGGCTAAGGAAAGGCCCCAGAGGAGACCCACAAGGGGATTTCAACTCCATCATATGGAATCCAGTCATTTTGGCAAGAGATAAAATGATAAGGAACCTGTTACAGTTTGTGCCATTTATTATAGTCATGTGCAAAACATGACCATGGGGTGTTATATGGAGCTTTCATTACGAGATAAGGTCTGAGTGCTGTTTCCCATCGATGATGTTTCTCAGCAGGATGGCTCACATGTTGAAATCGGAAACTCCTTGGGTGAAAAATCCCTCTGAAGGCTATACCAGATGTTGCTTGTGTAGCTCCCCAAGCCCAGAAAGATGAGTTAATCCTTGAAGGAAATTATTTTGAACTTGCATCAAACTCAGAGGCTTTGATCCAACAGGCCACAGCAATTAAAAACAAGGCTATCAAAAGAGCTGTGGGTGGGTAGCCCTGTCTCTGAGAAAGGATGAGGGCCACTGGCTGACAGCTGCGTTCCAGAATGCCTCCAGATGCACAGCACCTTGAGCAGAGGGCCTCACTTAGTGTGATGTTGTGAAAATACTGCACTTCAACACATGTAGTCATAAACAGAAACGTCCTCACTCTTTAAAGACCCCGAAGAAGATGCTTCCTGACTGCTCAGGTCTCCCTGACTGCACTTACCTTGAACCTTCTCTTACCCTCATTATCCGTGGCAGATAGCGTAACTCTTTTTTTTTTTTTTTTTGGAGGTACATGGGATTGAACCTGGAATCTCACATATGTGAAAGACACGCTCAACCACTGTGCTCTGCCTGCTCCACAGATAGCTTAACTCTCGATGAGTCTCCAAATACATATCTTAGTCTTTTTTTTTTCCTGTTACATGGTAAGTTCCTAGAGGTCCCTAACCAATTATTTTATATTTCTTGATATTTCTGAGTGCCTAGCACTCTATGAGGCACATAATAGAAAAAGTATCATATTCATCTTTGCGTCCCTAAAATCTAGCACAGTACCTAGCACATAGCAGAGACTCAGAAAGCGGTTATGACATGAGTGAATGGGACTGCTGCCTGATTGCTAAGTTGAGTTGGCATGAAAAAGTCTGGGCAGATATAACAGGCACCTCTTGCTCTGTTAGGTCAGTATCTCACTCCTGTTCTTTCAGCTTCAACCCTATGGTTCCTACAGGAATTGCCATGTTATTTTGTTTGTTTGTTTTTTGTAGTTGACAGTAATATTTTAATATTCTTTCATCAATTGAAACAAAAGTATCACACCAATGCATGTTGTTTTATTACTCTCTGGTCCCAGGGGATTTCTTTGGAGTTTACCTAACTCAAACTGTTTCAATGAGCCCTTTTCTGAGACTTAGACTTGGAACCAGAAAAAAATGATAAAATATCTCTTTCTAGTGACCAAAGCTATAAGATATGCTGGTAATTCGGGAGCTCTTGGCCCCCATGCTTTTCACAGTATGGAGAAAGCTGATCTCTAGCTAGAGTGAAAAATGAAGCTAATGAAGACAGTAAGTTCAGAGAAGAAGAAGAAGAGCATGCTAATGGTGCCTTGAATGTTTGGTTCCAGTTGTTCCTATGCCCTAAGCACATTCCCACCTTTGTGTTTCATGGACATCATATTATCCCTTGTAATAAACCTCCACATTTGGTTAAATGAGTTTGAGTTAGGTTTCTGTCACTTGCAACCACACATGTCCTAACTAAACAGAAGTGCTTATTGCGTGGTAGACACTCAATAAAAAAGAAAGGATGAAAAAATCTCATTATGCCAAGTTAGGCAGTTTTGTAAACAGGAACTTTCTAAAACTTCCCATCCTTATTTGTGGTCTTAATATCTCTTTGGTATCCCTCCCAAAGCTAATATAGGACTGAATAGAGGAGGCACACTGCATACATAGAAGCTACAGTGTCTGATAGATTTTCCCTTTTCAATAACTTGTTTTCTTGAGTGCATTTGTCGAGACCCTCAGCATAGGCTGCAATGCCATCTGTACATGATGAAAAACATTTGTAAGGACTCTCTAAAGTGCACCAGAGTGAAAGACTCTAAATAGCAGCTACATCCTAACACCAAAGGATCGTCTTCATGAGCAATGGGTGTGGGAAAGAGCCTTTGAATAGCTCCCTGGTAGAGAAGATGGTACTAGAGATTTAATGTTGTCCATATTTTCTGAACCTCAAATGCAGGACATGGGCCAATGCAATGATGGAATTTATGTGAACCATGAGGCAGTTTGATGTTGGATGACCAGCCTGGCTTTTCTGCTTACCATATTTATAAAGCTAATCTTTAGCATCCAACACTGCTCTAAACAGGCTGGTTTACTTACTGCCACCCTAATAGACCATGTGTGTTTTATCCTTGGCATATTTGCTCACAAAATTCCTGGTTCCAGATACTCCTCCCTCCCCTGCTTCATTTCCTTCCATTCATAGCATACCCATCCTCCAGGTACAGCTATTCTACCTCTTCCAGAAATGACTGTTCTGCCTAATCCACCACACCTGGCATTTCATTATTCATTCCAAGAGTGGCAAATACTTGCCATGTAAACACAGGTCCACACTTCCCATTCCCATGACAAACATCATCAATTGATCTTAGTGCTTTTTGCCTCTGAAGCTGGCAATTGTCTCAGAATTATTCTCTACACAGCACTTGAGGCAGCTACTAAAGGCTGATTGAAATTGTCTAGTGACATGAAAGCTAGTTGCTACCTCTGATGCATTCCCTTATATTGTTATTTAAAGTTGTCTTCTTTCTCCAGCTGGGCTGGTAAGTCCTTGTTAGCCAAATCTCAATAAAAATGATAACAATAATGATAATGATAATGATAATAATAGCAGCTAATATTTATTGAGTGCTTATATGTGTTAACATTTTACATGTATTATCTAAATAAACACTCAAAACAATCCTGTGAAGTGTATATTAGTATTATCTCCAGTATATAGGTGGGGAGACTGAGTCTTAAAAGTGATAAGTAACTTGCCCAAATGTACACAGCCAGAGTGCGGCAGAAACAGAACTTGACCCCCAAACCTTTGCTCTTACCCAACATGGTAAATTATCATTCCCTTCTATGGTACTGTCCAACTAAAGCAGAGCTGTGTACATAGTAGATGCTTTATAAATATTTGTTGATTAGACGCTTTTTATAAAGCAATGAATTTTTTCAAAGAGGCAGAGAGAAAATTTGAATTGAAAATATCTGAAACAAATTCTTCCCAAAGGGTTGAAACATACTTGAAAGAGGTCTATTTAACTTCCCCAGTACCCTTAGCAGAAGGCAATACCATTCCTCATTCCACAAATATACACACTTTGTGCATAGAGAGATTCTATAGATCAACTATTAGGAGGTTTACCCTGGTGGAGGAGAAGGCATGTGAGACTGAACGCATCCTTGCACGATCTATTACCACCAAGTCACTGGCTTCTTTCTAAGACTCAGTTTCCAGATCTGTAGAATGGCTCATTTGGACTAGATCAGCACTTTCCATGTCTGTGTCCTGGAATATTGGTCCTACAAGAAGTTCATCTAAAAAGTGGTTCTGTGCTCAAGTACAGTTGGAAAATTTCATTTCCCCTTGGGAGATACACAATTCATATCAAAGGCTTCAAGAATTTTGGCAGTAAAAAGCCTTGTTATTTAATGTTTACTTTATGTTTATTTAAACCCATTTCCTAACCCCCTTTGGTTTCATATAACTGCTAATATCGCTCAGAACTAATATCCACACTTGGGAAAAACATATTTTCTAAGGACCTGTCCTAACATTCTATGAGCCTATGGAATAATAATGTAACTTGATTGTAAACTGCCCCTCAGTGAGTTAAAAGTGAAGTCACAATTTCAATTTTTTAGATTTCTTTGTCAAAAAAGTTTAGGGGTTTTCAAAATAACATTACAGTTTAACAGCTCATGCTGCTCTGTTAATTTCCAGAAATGGGCAATAGGGAGCACTAGTGGACTGCAGTAATGGCCACCTCTCCCCAAACTCAGCACAAAAGGGCAAACCGAAGTTCAGGCGAGCAGGACTTCAGCAATTCCTTCCCCAGCTGAATGGAAAGCTACTGGGCTCAAACTCCTCTACCTTTGGTCTCTCCCTCCCTCTCTTTCTTTGGAGAAAGAAATGGGATTGAATCAGGATAGGTCACACCTTACTTTTGCCCTTTACCTTTACAGATAGAAAAATGACATAAGCAACTCTTTCCAACTGCTTGTGGATGGTTTGTGTTCACTTCAGGGCAGCTACATTGGACATAAGTGGAGGTTCCTATTGGACTAAACATAGAGTCCATGAGTTGAGAGAGAAATTCCTTCCTTCACAAGTCTCTCATTTTAAAGGGGAGAAAATGTACAGGTGAAAAGAAGAACAAATTTTGTTAGGATATAAATTCTTTTCCATTAATTTTTTTCCCCCTAGACTTTGGGAACAAAGGTTTACACAATAAGACATTTTAGGGGGATGGAGGGGCAGAAGGGATCTACACAACCTTTTCTCAATTATCATCTCTTTGCCATTTTCCTGTGAGGTCAAACAAGGCAGCCAGACTTCCCTATCCAAGTCAAACCCAAGAGATTTTTGGAGTTATTGATTCTAAGGTGGTATTTTAGTAGCAAATGCCCAGGCCATTTTTCCTTCCTGTCTTCCCTCATCATCACCATTTATATGTATTATCTACTTAAATCCTCAAAATAATCCTGTGAAGTACATACTAATATTACCTACAGTTTATAGGTGGGGAGACAGAGGCTTAAAGGTGATAAGTAACTTGCCCAAAGATACACAGCCAGAGTG
>JAQZBX010021552.1:0-32201 GCA_029593785.1 Cabassous unicinctus
AAAAAAAAAAAAAAAAAAGCAAAATGGACTCAGTGAGCACAAGCAGCAAGGGGGGATAAATAAATACAATAAAATAATAAATAAGTCTTTAAAAAAAAATGGATAAAAGCAATTTACTTGCAAAGTAGTATTCTTTATCTCTATGCCATTATTCCATTATATTTGCACTGGGAATTTCAGATCATTTGTTTTTATCTTTCAACGGGTGGTATGACAGTCAGCTTTGAATTATGCAGGTCTAAGAATTTCTCCAAAAATGGGCCCTTGGATAAAAGTTCCAAGAAAAACTAAGATTCCGTATAAAATCCCAATGAAAGTTTTAAGCATATCATGTATACCCAAAACAAAGAATACTTCTGCTTCACATGTGCATGTGACCTGTATGGAAAGCCACTACACAAAGGCTATCTTTTAATATTGGTCTTACATATGATAAGGTTAAAAAGAATCTGTGCCATGTGTTCATTCCTGATTTTGATTTGACCACCTGTACTGTGAGAGTGAGTCCAAGAGCTGGCAAAGAGAGTCCATTTGAGTATAAGAAAACATCCAAGTGTGGCTAGATTTTGCAAAGGAAGGGACCTTTTCCAAGGATCACATAACATGATATGTGTACCCACTCTTGGGGATGGAAACCAGTAATATATTCTCGCTTTTACTATTTTTTCAAGCCAAAGCAGAGATGTGATGAGTCCAACTCATAAAAATTCAGGAGAATATATATATATTTTTCAACAGATGTGGTGGCCTGCTATTTCAAACAGCAGAATCAGGGCAGCTTGGAAGTATAAACACAGCTCCCTGACTGTCTCTCTGAAGCCAATCACATAAATGATTTTAATTATCCCAGCATAAGTGGAAACTGTAGAATAATCATTTGGGTGTTATCACACTTTTAGCTACTACCACAAGCTTTCCTGACATAAGGTATAACACGTGAGGTTTTGAACTTTAAAACTTGCATTGGCCAGATGGCTGGGCCTCTGCTCAGGCCCTACTGTGAAACAGATCAAATCTTTAATACCTTTCTCAGTTTCTCTGCCTCCCCCAATACTAGGTATGCACTCTTTACTCATTCCAACCTCTCTCCCTGCTAAAATATCTAAAAGAGAGATCTGATAAGCTCACAAAATGGTATTAATGATTTATTATACCTCCCAGCAGTGTTTGCCTTTTTATAGGGGTCAAATCTGTAAAACAGTCATCTCTCGTGGTGGAATTTCAGGCATGATTGGCAGAGCAGACGATTGCTAGTTTGCTTCTCTTCATAACACACCCCACAGACAGCTCTCAATTTTGCCTACAAGTAAGGACAGCTCGGAAGATTGTCATTCTATATGATAAATAAGATGAAAGCAGTTATTTTATGTGCTTAGATTATAAAGATGAACGGACAGATGTAAAAAAAAATTACTTCATAGTGTCCTTTTTACTGAAAAGCCCCCTTTCCTCCCCTTCTCTTTTCCTTCCACAGAAATGTACTGAACGTTCTAAACACCCTGGCTACACAACCAGATTATCAGTGGAGCTATATCTGTAGGCTTGTGATCATGTCCTGTCACCTACATTTTTAAAAGACTCCATAGATGAATTTGTTCCATAGAGAGACTGAGAATGACCCTAAAAGGGCACACACTATATTGCTGCCACATTTTTGGTCAATTGTGAGTGGTTGGACTTGACCTGTGATTGAGGACGCTTTTGCTGGAGCCAAGTGCCCTGATGCAGCTTGTAACTGTCGAGGAGCTAAACACATCCTTCTCTCTGACTCGCAGTAGGGTTCCCCTGCCATCCCTAGTAAACCAAACTTAACAAAGTTTCTTTGATTTTCAAAATCACAATACGTATGGAAGAAATACATTGATATCAATATCTTCTGAAACAAAAGCCAAAAAGTAACCGTAAGTTGATGGGGAGAATCTATCTTTTTGAGCATTTAAAATAAAATTGATAACAGGAAAAAAAGATGAAGACAGAAATAAACAAAATTAATATAATCTTGAAATTATAAACTAAGATATATATATATATTAATAAATATGAGGTACCTGTTCCAAGAATAAAATGTTAACTTCCAGAGACCTAGGCTGTTTGTCTTTGTGTTGCTATATATATGTGCAGTTATATAGTAGAAGGGATTTCTTCCCAGCTTCCCACCCTTCCACCTTTTCAGTCCATTCTCTAAACCACGGATTCTTAACCTTTTTTGTTCCATGGACCCCTTTGCCAGTCAGATGAAATGAATACTACTGTAATTTATTTATTGCATACATTCATAAGTGAAGGAAATGCTAGATTTCAGTTAGAGGTCAGAGAAAATAAAGATAATAAGTTGGTTGTTTTTTTTTTTTTCAATTCAAGCTCACAGACCCACTGAAATCTTTCCAGGGACCCCTTGGGGGTTCATGGACCCCTGGTTAAGCACTCCTGCTCTAAAGGGAAGTCTAAAGGATTCTTTTTATATGTAAGCCAAATGATCTCATGCCTTTGCTCAAACCATCCAATGGCTCCCTGTTTCTCTTAGACTGAAAACAGTGTCCTATAAGACCCTACATGATCCAGACCCTGGAGCCTCTCTAGTTTCAGCTCCTACCTCTCTCTCTAGAGGGCTTGCCTGCAGTCCACTGACCTCTGTGCATACCTCTGTACATCAGCCCTCCTCCCTTCCCAGGGCCTTCACAGTCCCTGCCCCTCTGCCCGAAATATTCTGCCTCAAATAGCTTTGAGGTATAATCAGGCACTAGATTCAGATTTCTCTTCAAAATGCCCTCATCACAGGGAGTTACTTGACCAGTCGCTCTCACTGCCTTCCTCACCCTGTTTTATTTTTCTTCATAACACTTGATTTCATCTCACACATATTTCTTTGTGTATCGTCTGTCTCTCCCCCACAGAAAGTGAGGGAGACACCAACTCTTGTACACTGCTCTTAAAGGCCCACAACAGTGCCTGACCCATAATAGGTGTCCAATAATAGCTGATTAATGAAATAATGAATAAAACGACTGTTACTGTGTGCTGCTCATACATAATTTCATTTTTAACCCTTACAATGATGTGAGTGCCTTAGGTGTCATTAACCCCATTTTCAGTTGAGGAATTGAAGGTCAGAAAGCTTAGGAAATTTGCCGGAGGTAGAAAACAACCAAATGGTGGAACAAGGATGCAAACAAAGGCATGCCAATCTCCAGAGTTTGGGCTCTGGCATTCCAAACTCCATACAGAGAAGAGAAAAAATCATACATCCTTTATGCAAATTAACATGTCTCCTGGTAAAATGCTCTTCTGTTTATGACTTTTGTGGATATGAATCTCAAAAGAAGACTGGAAACCATTTGAAATTTCAAGGCTTCTCTGCGCCACCTACAGCATCTTGGGTCTAATCCGGTTTACAGCCCTCCCTCCAAGTGAGAGAAACACTGTTTGAAATTAGGAAGCCTTAAGAGCTCACTCTTTTAAAAAGGGAAAAAATAAAATGGAGGGAGAGAGATAGAGAGAGAAAGCAGGCAGGGGCAAGGAATCAAGGAAGAAAGAAACTTCCCCTTACCAGATGCACTGAAACAGAACTGTCAAATGCAGCAAAATCTTGTAAAACGTTCCTCCGCTGTAGGCCATAGAATAGAACTGTAATAAACTCTGACCCATAAAAAGTCATGTAAACATTATAACCTGTTTTTACTAGCCCTTTAAGCACGGGGAGCAATTGATCTAAAACAGCTTGGCTCTCTTCAGTTCCCAAGTCTTCATGAGAATCCAGCCTCCAACATGGGTGTTCAAATGCCTCTGGCACTGAAGGCCAAAAATAGGAACGAGCTAGAAAATTACAGCTATTCAGTTATTTGCCCTGGGCAGATGTTTGATATTTCCAAGAGCAAAACATCCAAGAGGAAAACTCCTGAGGAAAAGCTACTCTGCATCACCTATTGCTATGGAATTATTTAATCTGCCATGTCTATAACCCAAATAAATATCCATAGCAGTCCTTAGCTGCTGGTTTTAGACATCCCTAAAGTCACACTAAAAAAAGTTTTTAGTGAAGTCAAAGTAGTCATATGAATGCCTCAGGACAGATCAGCTCTGACTATCTCCCCATGGCTAAAAACCTTTACCGTAGAAAATATAAATGTGGAAAAATTCAAGTAAGATTTTTACAGGTGTCAATATGAACACTCATTCCATTACATATTTGTGGAATGCTATTTAAGACTGCCTTGAAAATATGTTTTTCTATATTCCTAGAAGCTAAAAGAAATCAGGGGAAATTAGGCAGAAAGCCTAAAGATTCTTTAATAGATTATAAATTTTTCTCATCTTGTTTTTAATAGTCTTTGCAAGGGATTTGGTGTCTGTGAATTAGTCTCACTTCAAAAGGGTATGGTCAGATGGCTGAGAGCAGAGCAAGAGTAGTTCTAAAAAGGAGATAACGATGAATTGATGTGAACCCTACAGTGGACTTATCTCCACGGCAGTAGAACCATCTTGCCTCATGTTGAATGTCACTGTCAGAGTTTATCTCCTGGGTGGCCTTGTTGGCAGGCACCCAGTTTTGATAATAGCATCACATCGTGGATAGATTAATTGACTCAGTCCAGGATTTCAGTTCAGCTCATCACACACATCTTTACTACCTGCATATATACAACAAAAGATAGGGCTAGGGGCTGGTGAATGACATGGACCCTGCTCTCAAGGAGCTCACAAAACCTAGGGTCCTTACAGGTAAGGGCTGGGTTCTGGCACCCACTTAAAGGCTCTTGGGGTTTATTTGACAAAGGCAGGTTCTCCCATTTGTGACATCTGACCCAGGAAACAGAAATGTCAAAGGTGCTTGCTAAGTGGTAAGAGCTAATCTTCATTATAGAGAAAGGGTAAAAGAAAATTAGAATTAAGAAGGCAATATTTTTTCTTATTTTAACTTATGCTTTTTGAAAATTATCTGAAATTCTGAGAAAGACAAAATTTTTGTTCTATGCATATGTTTTACATAAACACATATATGAATAAATTTCTTAATTGGGACAGCAACTTCCCCTAAGAGGATTTATGTTTCAGATTAAAAAAAAAAAAAAAGTAACAGAAACTTGAATATATCTCTACTTTTCCTAGCACATAGAGAATTTAACCACACACCTGACTGGTTTTGAAGGAGGAAAATATTTCTGTCCACCTTCTGGAGTTTCTCAATCCCTGCTTGGGGCTTAAACTGAAACAGAGAGTAAGAACAATCACAATTTACATGTATATTGTCTTTATGTGTCACTCAAATTTGCCAATGCATTTGATCTTCAAAATAACCCTGGGAAATTGATAAAGGTATTATCTCCACTTTATAGATATGCAAAGCTGAGGGGAAGTTATTTTTACCAAGACTGCATAGCAAAGTTAAGTCTTCACCTGTGTTCTTTCCACTATACCAGACTGAATGTAGACATTCCATTCCCCACAGCTAACCAGTCCTTCTCTTTTTGACCATACTTCTTGAACAAGTTGAGGGAGTAACCAGAGAGAAGAGCTTCCACCTAGAACTGCAGAACTTTGTGTAAACATAGGCTGGCAGTCTAGCTCCACCTCCTAACCAGAGTAGGTATACTTGCTTCCTTTTTCTCAAAAACAAAACAAAACAAAAAACTGCAATATATTTATCATTACATTTGGATTTTGAGACCGTCTCAATGGAAGAGAAGTTAAAATTAAAGGTCAATCAAAATAAACCTATAGCTGTCATACACTGAGTGTTTGCTCAATTTCAAATGCTTTCCATGAGTCTCACTTAATCTTCATAATATACATATAAAACAGGTACAATGATTAATCTCATATCACAGTCTTGGAACTGAGTAACAAATGAGTTGTCACTTGCCTTGGGTCACACAGCTAGTACATGGTAGAGACAGGATATCACCTGGGAAGTTAACTCTCATTCTTAATAACTATACTGCACCAAGGGCAACATACCCAAAGATTATAGGACAAGTACAGACAAATGTTAAACATAAATCAATATATTTATTTGTATAAACAGGTTAAGACATGAACTCAGAACATTTGGGAGATGAGAATTTAAATAAGTTAGTGGGTCCTTTTCTACCTTGAAAAAAATGGACCGGAGCATTTGGGAGAGGAGAAGGTATCTATGTCAACTGAATATCATATATATTCTAAATGAGAATGTGACCAAGAAAGAAAAGGCAGGAAGGTGGGAGAAAGCAGGAAAGGCAGGGAGAGGAGTGGTCAGAGAGAAAGAGAGAGAGAGAGATCCCTCTATTTTATGACAAAATCTCCTAGCTTCCCATTGACATTTGCACTGCTATTACAGATGAAATGTCCTTTAAGTGATGGTTCCAGAATAGAACCTGGGGTACAGCACCCATCACATCAATGTCCACCTGTCTGGGTGTAAGCCTTGGGGAAAAGAAGTTATGCCAGAGAAGGGAACTCCCCCCTCTCTTTCATGGGGTGTTCTAACACACACACACACACACACTACTTCTCAGTATTTATTCATTCACATAGTACCATTAAAATTTTCCAGCAAAGGATGGTGCTTTCCCACTGGGCACCTCTTAGATTTGTAGGAAGAGAGAAACCTATCATTATCCCTTTCAAACAGAAAGAAGTGATTAGGAAGCTTAGGAATAAACAAACACCCCAAGCAATTGTGACTTCATACAGAGACATTACAAATTACCCATCTCTGGTTCTTTCCTTCTCAAGGTCATACAACTTGTAATATCTTCAAATAAAATAAATTCCAGGCTCATCATGTTATCTGTGCTTATGTGTGTTTGTAAAGAGATCATTAGCCTTTCAAAATAATCAAAGCAAGTGAAAGGCATAAGCCCATTCATGAAAACTAGCAGGGCCAGTGTGAGCAGAGTACAGTAGAGATGTGCATGTGTTTCTAATGAAAATCAAGCTGTGATTCTCAAACATTCAAGGAATCAGTCCTTGCCAATGAGAGTAATTTTACCCAGTTATGAGGGAAGGTTATGCTGGAAACCTGAATGGGTCTGCCTGGGATAGACATTTGAAAACTTCTCACCCTTGTATGAGAGAACATGGGCAAGAAGAGGATTAGCACGGGGAAGTGTAGAGAAGGCTGATGCATACTTCACTGACCAAATGCAGCTTCGCAGGAATGGTGGTGTTGCGAATGACTGCATATGTTGCCATTAAAAAGTTTTCAAGAGATCATGCACATTTCAGAAGACTGGCATGAAATAAGTCAGGATTTATATGAAATATTTTTCCACACATTCTTTGTGTTTCCAATTCCTTGGGCATACAAATCTCCAATGTGAAGGCAGGTGGGATGACGCCATTGACTGTCCATCTCCACCTCACGTTTAGTAGCAATTTCAGATTGCCCTCTTAAATCTGTAAATGCACATATTCCAGAAGAAAGGAGATACACTACTTTCCTCTTTCTGGGAGTTTATGATGACTACCAATTTCTAGCTGTGCATGGTGCTAGACTCAGCCTGAAAATGTGGGTGTTTCATTAACTCTGGGATTCTTGAAGCAAGCAACAGCTCCTTTAGCCTCAGTAACACGGAGACCCCTCATTCTTACAGTTAACTATTGGGGGAGATCAAGATTTACATTTCTTTTTTTACTGCTTCAGGCCAAAAAAACTTGAAAATCACATTGGTGATTTGTAAGGATCAAAGGATGTCCAGCTCTGTCCTCACTATCAATCTGTGACAAGTGGGAAAAAAATAGCTAACACTTACTGGGTACTTACTAAGAGGCAGACACTTGTTCTAAGAGCTTTACATGTATTAACTTATCTGGGAGTATATCCATCTTCCTCTGAAGAGATCCAGGACATTAAAGAAAACTCAACGTAATAACCAAATTACCGTGCTGTAATTCTCTGTAATTCTCTGTGTATGCATTCCTTGTGTTAGGGTTAGTAAACTACCTTCACTTTAGATGATTTAGAGAAAAAAGTTAGGAATTCATTTCTAATTAGAGATTCTTAAAATTTAGAAGTCTGTCTAGGTTTAAGGTGGTGATTAAAAAAAATACTGTAAAGCAAATAACCACCTCAATTCTAGGAAATAGCTGAATAATTAGATAAATCAGACCACTTTTCGAGGGAGTAAATTTCACACATAAGAAGAGACCCAAAGTCAGGCATAATTTTTGCTGGCCTGACATACAGTGAAATTGCCTTTGGAAGAGTGTAGACAAATGGGAGGGCAGAGTCGGGCCTGTTTTTTCAGGATCTTGAAGTCACCCAGATAAACTGTCTTACTTTGGAGAAACAGGCTGTGACTCTCTGCGAGGCAGTTCAACATGTGCCCCAAATACTTGAGGGTTTCCTGGAGGGTTTATTTTATTGAAAGCCTTCCTAGTTGAAGAGCATTCATTCCTCCGCCCCACTGGATTTTGTGAGCATCTACAGTGCCTGTGCAAACATTGGCTGGATCCTAACACAGTAGGAGGTAATCCCAGAACATAGTAAAATGGGCACTTTCATACCATTTCATGCCTCTGGAGTCCTTCAGTAGAAGTGGCTCAAACGAAACTACAGGAATCTGAAAATGTTGTTCCTGCGATCTAAAAGCCGCCTGGAATTTACTCCCACATAGTTTACTCACCTGAAAGAGCAGACCCATAATCACCGTGTTTAATGCTGTCTGTCTGTTCTTACATGATACTGCAGCTCACGGCTCAAGATTGCTCACCCCCCCAATATTCCCAGCCTGACATCTAGGCACTTTCATTTCATTGTCAATTATCCCTCCCTTAGTTTCAACAGCTTAGCAAACTGAGTTCATGATACACAAGAGTGGCATTATCAGAATAACTCCAAGAGTGCGGAGAACGACAGACACAAAGAATGCTTCCCAGGCTTACTGGTTTCCTCCGTGGATTTGCTTGACTGTAATTACTGGAAGACCTCCAGGGGCCAAGATTGCCTGAGCTTGTCAAGGGATTTTTTTTTCCATCAGGGGATGCCACCACCCAGACACTAAATCAGAAGAGAGGGAAAAAACCCTCACAGCAATAAATCTCTGGAACAGAAGAATGATTTGAGAAACTGTCATTTGCATTCTGCTATTTTGATGGGGAAAATTATTTATAAGAAGTAAATTAGATAGAGTGGAAAATTTTTTCTGCTCCCTGTTTTTATTGCTACTTTGTTAGCAAAAACAAAACTTTTATTTTCTCCAATTCCTTCCTTGTTTCTGTGTATGTGTGTGCTGTTGAGCTTTTGTTTTGTTACGTTGGGAAGTTTTTTAAAAACTATTTTGAATATCAGATTTTAAAGTATAAAATCTGGCATATAAGATACCAAATGCTTTTGTTTTTACATACCATGATATGTTCAGATATTTTTGAATATGCAATTGTAGTTTCAGGGACAGTACTGGGGAAAAAGTATTAAATCATAATTCTCTTAAAATTTTCATTCAATTCTTAGAGTCAGGTTTCCATTCTATGTGCTCCTTCTTCATTCCTCTCTGCAGTTACCCTAACACCACGTGCATGTGTTTGGCTACTCAGAGCCCCATAACTGAAGACCTGGGATGGGTGGGAGTGTTTAATTCTTTCTTCGTTCCCCATCACATTTCTCATTCTTTGATCAAAGTACAAAAGTAGATGGTTAAATTAAATTAACTCACATTAGGACAAAATTAATTAATACATGGTTCGCACCAGGGGTATTTGTATCAATAGAAGACAATGTTAAAGTAAAGGTTATCAATGAACTATCTGGAAAGAAATTCGTGGAAAGGCAGTAGAGCTCCTGTGACACACAAATTAAAGGACATAGGTGAGTGCCTATTCCAACGGAAAATAAGTCAGCCCTGTCATCTTATATCTCAACCCAATACAACCATTACTGGTATGTTTGCCAAAAACTAGGCTGTATGGAATAGAAGACTTTATTAACCATTCTGCCCTTATAGCAACTGATTAATAGCATATAAAAAGTAAATCTTTATGAAAGCACCATCCAAGGCTTCCAGTTAAATAAGAACATTTATACCTATTCCACATCTTTTAAAAATATTTCATTCCCACACTATTGCTTTTCAAACTATATAATTCAGCAGTAAAATATATTTGGCTTATGGAAGTTTCCAAATAGATATGTCGTTGACACATACTATACCAATACGATTATATAAAATAGATGGTATTTTAAGCTTTTATTAACTTGAATTAAGTTTTGCTTGGCTTCCATATAAAAAGTTCTGTAATTATCATGCATTCTCCACATGAAATATAATCTCATAAGCAATAATATCACATTGGGTCAAACCAATAGTTTTAACACAACTGGTGATCTATTTGGACATGCAATGCAATATTTACATAGTCTAATGGAAAAGGATAATATAACAGGTCTTGAAAAACTACATTATATCAGAGATTCTATCTATGCTAACACCTTGGGTGGGCTGCCTGAAATTCTGTTATTAAACCCTGAAAGTTTTGAAGAAAATCCAGAATAGATTTGAGGTATTCAAGACTAGTTTCAAATTACTTTTTAAAATGAAGAATTAAACATTTAAGTAAGTTAATGTCATTTGATTAATGGTCTAATGTCATGTGAACACAGCAGAAAACTAGAAAATTTAAGCTCATAAAACTTAGTTCTATTCAATATAACTCATGGTTATGGTAGATCATGGTGACCAGATTCCAGAACCAATGCTTTTGCTAACTTTAAATAAATTGTATGCATCAATGATAACTGACCATGATGCCATTCTAATATAATCTTTTCTATAAAATGAAGAATTCTTGGAGCTGCTAAATAACAGACTCCTAAGTGTCATCAACAAAAAGTTAAAAAAGGTCAATGACGGTGGAAAAGAAAATGAAAACTGAAGGGGAAGTAAGTTTATTTTTACAAGAATTTCTTTTTCATTTGGGGAGGTATGAAAGAGAAAATTTTGATTTTTTTGTTTGTTCATTTTAGGAATTCACAAAATTCGTTTATTAAAGTAGCAAAATCATATAAATATATATATTTTTAATTGTTTTTAATTCCTTCTTGACTGCTCTTAGGCCTTTTGGAGCTGGAGTTTTTCCAGCCTTTTCTCTGGTCTGGCGACTAGTTCTAGAATAGTGATCATAAAAGGATCAGAGGAATGGTGAGTTGTCCCTGATCCAGTCTGAGCACTGAGAAGCAGGATTGCCTTGAGAAAATTTTGAAGGGGAAAAAGTTCCTTTTTGGTGCCTCCCCTGGCTGCTATCCTTGCTCTAATACTAGACAGACTCACTGCTTCACTCCATACCCTCCTCCAATTACCGGTCCCACTTCTTGCACAATTGAACTCTTTGGATCTGTCTCCTTCTTGCTAAACACAGCTAAAGCACAAACTACAATGAATGCATTAACAATAAAGGCTCAAAAAGAGATACTTCCCAGCAGCACTGACACTTCCAGGATAAGAGCCGTGGTTCTTGAACTGTACTCTGCAGAACCACATTGGCCCTCTGTTGCACAAATGCCTTCCAGGCGTCCCCATATCTGTGACTGACGTAAATAGCAGTCATTAAATGAGCACATCGCACATCGACACTCAGACAGCCCCCCTACCCTCCTCATCCCAGGAACCTCCCAAGAGGGACAAAAGAAGTCTAGAGGGCCAGGCCTCAGGTATTCAGGATCTAACTAAAAAGATGCTGCTTTTGTCTCTCTACATATTTGACTTCTGCCAGAGATTTCCTTTGAACCAAGACTTCCAAAAAGAACAACTTTTGAAAACCGAAAATTCTTAAGGACTCCGAGAAATAATGGAAGGCAGAGTGCATAGTAGAGGAAGCACGGGCTTTGAAGTCAAGCACTACAGGGCTAGAATCTTGGCTCTTCCACTTATTAGCTCTGTGAATTGTGGGTGCCATTTCTGTACAAACTGCCAAACAGCCGCCTGCCTCTGAACAAAGAATCAGGTCGGAGCAGCCAGGGTCAGGGGCTTAATCTGTACATCACCCACCAGCAGGGGTCAGACATTTTCTGGACTAGACTCTAAAGCTGGATGCTGAACTGATGAATAATGGAGGGCCAGAAAGGGGAAGTTTCAGGGCGAGCCCACGGGATCATACCTGTGTTTGATATATGCTCTGTTCCTCTTGTAACAAGCGTAAACCTCCTTTTGTTTGAGTGAATCCTGGATGGGACGATTATTTTTGTGTTTGGCCAACCTGTAAGAAAGATTAGGCTCAAAAAAAGGTCATTATGTTGACTATTAGGGATGACCAACCTAGTTTTGGAAGTATGGGCCATTACCTGTTAGACCCGCAAACTACATTATATAGGAGAGTGCCTATTTCTTATTTGTCAAATAAAACTTCCTGGAAAGGATAAATGTCCAGACAGGTAGCAATCTACAGACTAGTGAAAACTGCAACAAAAGGAATGGTCATAAGTCTAGGATTCTAAAAAAGAAAAAAAAAAAAGGCATTCATGCTGCATGCATATCAAATTGGAGACTAAGAATCATCTGCCCTGTCCAAACACACCTTTTATGGGGTATGACATGTATAAGCACACAGTGATTAAAAGAGTCCTTGTACATCTGTAGTAAACTTTAAGTTCAAGACTGGGGGCTTTATAAAGATAAGCAAAGATTAGCTTTGTGTCCTCAATTGAAAAAAAAAGTAAATAGTTCCAATATGGAAATTCAAGACAAAGAGCAAGAGAGAGGGATTCCAAGCGCTAAGGACGGGAGCTTCAATAAAATAGCCAGCCGTCAGTTCTCAATAATACCCTGGCATTACAGCTTTGGCTCTGACTGCATGGATTTGACATATTTTATTCATATCAAGCATTCTGATATTACCCTGTTTTAATAACTGAGCTTGCCAATTCAATTTTTAATCTGTGGATGACTACAATCTCTAATTGTGTGTTTGTTGAATTTCGGTTTTGCCTGCATTTGTATACCTAATCAGGTACGTTGCTTTTGAAGTTTCTTTATGTTAATTTCTGCTATTGCCTAACCATAAAGGATTTTGAATACCTGTGCCAGGACTATAAAGAAATAAGGTTTCCAATATTGATTATTAAATAGGTTCAGCCATGTACGTTTTCATCTTGACAAAAGAAAGAAAAAATTCTCTGGATGCATTTTTACCGTCCTTTTGATAGTTGGTTTGCTGAAATCATGTCATAATTTGTCAACAGGACTGAGGTCGATTTTAAACTAAGTTTCCTACTCCCCTCTCCTGTGAAGTGGTTCTTGCATTGTAAATTCCTTGGCTTTCACATAAGAGCACTTCAGGGCCAAAATAAATACATTCTTGATAAAGGTTTAGAGCGTCATTCCCATAAGAATGGAAATTTCAGGATATTTGAGCCAGAAGTCCCAAACTCTTCTGCAGCAAGTTCGAATACAAGATCATCAAGTCCAGAACAAGCCTCAACAAAAGCAATTTGGTTTTTGTTTCCCCTACCTGAATGTTGACTTGACTTCACTCTGTTCCAGCATCTCTAGTCTAGTCATGCCAATTCAGGTGCTATGCCACACGTCCTCTTATTCCACCACCTCGGCAGTCATGTGCCTTCTTCACTGAAGAAGGGGAAGTTGCCTGAACGCCCATGATCAGAAGACATAAGCGGCAGAAGTTTTCGGAAAGCCATTTTTCAAGCTACATCCCTGTCACCCTGCAGTTGACTAAGGAGAATCATGGAGGTTACTCACAGCACAATTAAGTGGCAATGTCAGGAGGTCAGGCAGCAGCATCCTCTCCAGCTAAAAACATTTGGAACCCTCCATGTGGCCATGGAGGTGTTGGCTATGGTTGTGTTGCCTGGCCAACCCTCAGGAAGCCAGCTATCTTAACTCATCCAGGCCACACTCTGAAAAGCTAATCTCTTTCTAATGATCTCTCTCATCTGCAGAGTATCACACGTTCTCAGGATGTACTTCACCAATTGCATTGGTTGAAATGACTGATGCTGACCTTGTAATGTTCATGAATTGTGGCTTCCTTCATATCCTTCTTACTATAACCCCTGATGGACTGAAAACACAGCAATATCATGCCATATTTCAACTATCTCCATATCTATTGGAGCCTTCCTGTTAAACTAATTGAAAAATCTGCTTTACTTGGGGACTCCAAAGTTAAAGACTCCTCCTGAGATATCTTACAGATTTCCACTGAGAGAATGATAAAGAACTGCTGCATTCCTGTAACCAACAAATCACAAAACTCTCATTTGTAATTCTACTTAACTATATCAAAATGCCATTCTACATTTTGACTAGCTAATTAATATCTAATTGGCCAGAAGATTTTCAGTATTCCACTTGGTTTCTTCAGCCATTCCATTGACTCTATTATTTTTATTAATGGGAATAAAAATATTAAACTAAAAAGGTAATTAAAAGAGATAAGAAATAAGCTTTTAAACAATACCTCAGTAATATCATTACAATTTTCAAATATTTTAATAAAATTTTATATTTAATTTTTATCCATAATTTTTAAAAACAAATTCCTACCATAAGGCTCTACATGAGCTCCAAAATGTAATCACATTAAATTGAAAAGTCATGTTACTGTGAGGTTAATGAAGTGACCGTGTGAGTCTATGAAGCCAGCAGTCCCTAAAGTCAAAGAGTGGAAGCCAATTGATTGTTGTGTTATATCCAAATTTGCATTTGCATGGGGGTTCACTGTATCATCAAGATTGCAAAAGTTTTTGAAGACCAAGTAATAAACAGACACCAGTTTATGGCAACTCAAACAAAATAAACTGGTGACTTTTGAATTCCAATCTGCACACAGTTAAGAAATGTTTCAAAAACAATGAGATTCTATTTTTCACTTGACAATGATAAATGGTGGCAAGAGTGTGGGAAAACAACCTCTCGTACACTGGTACACTGTTGCCAGCTTTGTAAATAGGTGCAAACTTTTTGGGAAGAAATTTAGCAATATCTATGAAAATGTAATACGCTTGTAGCCATTGTCCCAGTCAGTCCACAATGAGAAATGGATGCCATATATATACTGCCACTTCTGCCCAGGATGCTCAATGCCTCTAAAGTCTTCATTCTACCTAAATGGCCATCACCCAGCAGACTCACATCATTGTATATCCATATGAAGCAAGCTTATAACAATTATTTAATTGTTAACAAGAATAAGGAAAAACTATGTTTCATGATGTGAGTGAATAAAAGAAGTAAAAACAATGAGTAAGTATAGTGTGCTCTAATGAGTTTTTATGAAAAGGTTAGATATATAATAGATTTTTGACAGATAGAAGATGATAGAGAGATGATAAATGGAGATAGAGCGAAAGAGAGAGAAAGAAAGAAAGAAGGATGGGTGGAAAGATATGCCTGTTCATTCATGGAAAATTTCTGTAAGAAACTAGAACCTGTTGACAATTACCTTGGATGAAGAAAACTAGGGAAGATGGGAAAGTTGATTCTGTCATTTATTATTTTTGTGATGTTTAAATTTCTTTTTTTAGCAATTTGTATGTATAAATTTTTCAATAATTACTTAAAATATAAGTGTTTAATTAGAAAATACATGGAATTATCCTCAATAACCCTGTCCTCCTCTACTCCATCTCCTGCCACCACATTTAAGTATTTCAGCTTCCCTGCACATGTTGTTTCTAAGCTTTACAGAGCTTCTAACCAACTTACCCTTAACTAGTTCACTTCATATCACTTCTGCTCACTCACTGAAATGGCACCTCACCATTCCTTAAGTGAACCATGTTCCCTAACATCTGTGCAAATACTGTTTCTTCTGCCAAGTGGGCTCTTTCTCTCTTGAACTTCTATCTGTCCATTAAGATCTGTCTCGCCACCTCAGTGAGAATTTTCAGGAGTTAGTCTCTCCTGGATTTTCTTATCCTTTTGCACCTAGATCTTTTACATCAGGGGTCACTTTGGATTGTAATTTCTCACTGTATCTGTGCCTCTCCTAATGCTACTCATGGGCATGGGCATTTTATGCATCATCTCCAGCACCTGGCAAAATGCTTTAGTCTACCCTGGTTGTGCATTAGAATTATATGTGCGAGTTCCTAAAAACACAAAGTTCTGGAGATTGTGGGTTCTAGAACTCTGTACTTTCAGAAATAGCCACAGGTTATGGCTATGATCAATCAAACTTAAGGAATCTTAATTTAGTTAGTATCTACACTTTCAAAGTCAACAATGAATATTCCAAATCCTCATACTATTTTAGTCAGCAACATTTCTGGAGCATTTTGAACTGTTATCTCCTCACCAACTGCCTTTTTTCCCCTTCTTTGAAAGCATCATTTATTGAGTGCCTACTATGTGGCAAGTGTTCTTCTATAAACCTTATAAAAATGGCCTCTAGATTTCACAATCCTACAAGGTGAGTATTGTTACTGCTACTTTTAGATGGGAAAACTGGAACATAGAGAGAGATTCAGTAAGTTGTCCAAGATGGGACCACCAGTTGATGGCTTCAGTAGAATTAGGTCAGCCTGTCTCCAGGTTCCATACATGTTCTTTTTACTCCATCCTGTTGCTTCTCCTGAAACTCTCTTCCCCTACCACCTCCTACAGCACCATGGTAGCTACCACTCTCAGATTTCTCTGATGCTCTCCCTGGTTCCAGCCTTATCTCACACTAATGCAAATAGATTCTAACAGTCTTCCTATTTTCAGCCCTATCCTACTACATCACTTCTTTCATTCAAATCTTCTGTGCTTCCCTATCAAAGACCAAATTAAGCATAAATTACATGCATTTGCATTTCCAGACCTTTACCATATGGCACTATCTCTCTTTCCAGTCTTATTTCATACCTCTCCTCTAGAAGAACCAACAGGGCTGTTTATTGCTTATTAAAAAATGGTCTATGTATATGTCCAAGGCCTTTTATTAATGCTATTCCTCCCATTTGGGAAGTCCACCACCACAATTTTCACTTATCAGAAGTATACTCCTCTTACAAGGCCAATTTGAAGTCCTACATGGCTCACAAATCATTTTCTGATTGACCCGACCAAATGTGTTCACTTTCTCCTCTGAATCCCTGTAACTGTTCACTTTACCTCTCATGTCACTGTGTACATCATTCCCTGATGTAATATTTGTGGCATTAATAGTATCCCCTCTGCTGGACTGTAACCTTACTCATGGCAGAGATTTGGTCATATCCTTCTTTGTATACACTATAGCATTTAGCACAGCCTTATACATTTCAGGTGATCTTATTTGTCAAAGTGAGTAGTAAAAGTTAGGTCAGTTCCTCATCATTCTCCTCTTAAATTATTGGCCTCTTACGTAACCTTCCTGGCTGGTACCTTTCCAATCCATTCTCTTCCTACGACAAATTTAACCTTTCTAAACACAAGCACAATCATGCTGACCCAGGCTTAGAACTTGGAGAAGCTCCCACTACCTATGGGAGGGAAGCAAATTCCTTTGTGTGGCATACAAACCCCTTTGTGTTCTGGCTACCCTGGGGAGTCTCAGAAGTCCTACCTTAAACCATATTCTTGCCACATATTGATGAGCTGTCAGTTCCTGCTGTCATGCCAGGCTCCTTTCCCCATGTCTCCCATACCTCTGCTCATACTGCTGCTTCTGACAAGAACGCCTTTGCCCATGCATCTGCAAGATCTGTTTACTTTTCACCTTCATGCAAGGAAAGCCCCTACCCTTGCCATGAACCTCTGCCTTCTTTGGATTCCCACTTGACCCTGAACATACTTCTGTAACAGCTCCTGTAATACTTTGCTGTGCTGACTTTTTCACACTCCTGACTCAAACTAGTCAATGATAAGCACATAGAGAAAATACTCTTTAGCACTCCTGATATCTTGTATAGTGCCTGATGATGGAGAAAGTCAGTGAAAACCATCTTGCTGAATGAGTGACTGACTGAATGAACCCAAACCAGAAAATCAGTCTATTTTAGTTATCAATTAGAAGAGTAAAGGCTCTATTTTATAGATTATTCATGTCATTATTCATGAAATACCACCAACAAAAAAGTCTATTTAAAATTTCAAGACCTTCATATTACAACACCACTACCTGACATCAAGAGGGGAGAGAATCTGAATGAGTACATTTTCCGGTTTACTGTCATGTATCAGTCTTATATTTATAAAAATTCTAAACTGCATTATGTATTTCCTTGATTTGGTCAATGGGATATTCAGGAAATAATCTCATTCTCTTTCTATATTGGATTTCATCTTTATGAAAATAAATTTCCATGTGCGTTTTAATTCATTTATGCCTGTAGTTACAATAGAGGAACAACCTTCTAGTAACAAGCACCAGAAAGCTTGCCTTTCCCTCTGACTCCTTTTCCAACAGCTATTGCTTTCATTGCTGGTGGGTTCTCTATCTAAGGCATCATTCACAGTTTGCCGCTTCCACTCCTGGACTCCTCACCCTCTCTGGCATCTACCTTATGACCCAAGGGAGTTGTTAGAAAAAAAAAACAAAACATAAAAGCAAACTTGTTAAATAACACACTTATTCAGACATTGCTTTACCAATGGTACTATTCTCAGATTGCTGTATTTCCGTTCTGCGAAAGAAAAATGTGTGGATGTTGTAGGAGCTGTTTCCCTTGTGTTGCAATGGCTTTGTAATATATTTCTGTATTTTGAGATTTGTTCCTGGAGGTTAAATTTCCAACATCCTGACCACCAGAGGATTACCTGCCTTTAGAGAAAGTGGCTTCAGATATGATCAGTGAAGACTGCGCTACATTTGTCTTGTGGTCTATTTCTAAGAAGTTAGGATGGGAAAATACTGGAAGAACAAGCCTCAAATTCCACATGCTAAGGTTGAAAGAATGTTAGAACTGAAATAAAAGCTACATGTTGGGGGAAAAAACTCTTAAAATGTTATAGAGAATAATTTAACAGATTGGAAAGACCAAGAATCTATAAAAGAAAGTAGTAAAGTTATCTGTAATGGAATATAAAGGTGTCTACATCTATTTTAATAGTTAAATACGTGGTAAAAATTGATCCAAATAATCTTCAAGATGATGAGAAAAATAAATAATTGGAGTTAAGGAATAAATAAAATGGGGCATGCTTAACAAAATAATTTCATTGCCAATAAAAGGAATTATAAGCTCAAAAGTAGGAATCCATCCCAAAGAATGCAGCCAAGTGGGTGGAAGGAGTCATAGCAGCACCTGGACTGAATGGCAATGACTAATATTTACTATATTTACTATGTGGCAGGCCCTAGGCTAAGTGCATTACATGTATTACCTCATTTAATCTTCACAACAACTTTTAAGGTAGTTGTTAATATCTTACCCATTTTAGAGATGTGGCACCGGAGTGATTCAATCACCTATTATGGCAAGAATGCTGCACAACCAATATCTACACGGTATCGGTGGCATATAGCAGTAATGATATGCTCAAGTGTGCAAGGGTAAACTGTTATGTTCTGGGTCCTACAAGCCTCAGCTGGACCAGCTGTGGCATATACAGCCAAATACAGGTAAGCCAGTCCCCTCTGTCTAGGGTTCGGGCTAGCCGACGGCTGGTCTAAGATAGCCTCAGCGGGATATGGAGCAACTCAGATGCTGTCCACATGTCTCATCCTTCAGCAGGGAGCCTCAGGCATGTCCATATGACAATAGCAGAGGACAAGATTGTGAGTTGAAATGCACAAGTGGTTTCTGAAGCTTCTGCTGGCATCCAACTGACCAAAGCAAGTTATATGGCCCAGCCTAGAGTCAGAGTTACCTTTCCATGGATGCAAATCGAGGGTGATTAATGCAATCAATACACCACACTGAAGATTAGATTGATTAGGCAACTTGCAAAAGGTCACCAACTGCTAAGAGGCTGAACCTAGATTCAAATTAGTTCTATCTGACTCCAATACCTCCCTTTCAATCTCTAAGGCAGACAGGAAAGTCCACAAAATATCCAATAGTGAAAGCCTGAAAGCCAGTTGGAAAACCATGTGTCAAAGAATGTATGGAAATACTGTGATTTGAAAGAGCTGAAGTAGAAATTCCAATTAAAAAAGAAAAGCAGAAGAAATCAAAACCAAATGTAAGATTGGAGGATGTTGTGGGTTAGAATTGTGCCCCCCTAAAAAAGATGTGCTCAAGTCCTAATCCCCAGTCCTGAGACTGTGACCTTATTTGGAAATAGGATCGTCGAAGATATGGTTAGTTCAGATGATACCAAATTGGATTAGGGTGTGCCCTAATGCCCTAATCCATTATGATTGGTGCTTTCATAAGAAGGGGAGAATTAGACACAAAGAGACAGATGCAGAGAGTAGACCACCACATAAAGATGGAGACAAGGAAGTAAGCTCCTGGAGGTGGAGACAGAGATTGGAGTGACGCCACTTCAAGCCAAGAAGTGCTGCAGCTGCAAGCCAAGGGACATTGAGGATTGCCTGCAAACCAGCTGAAGCCAGAAGAGGCAAAGGATGCTTCCCTACAAGTCTCAGATGGGGCATGGTGCTGCTGACCTGTTGATTTCAAGCATTTGGCTCCAGAACTGTGAGATGATAAATTTCTGTTGATGTAAGCCACCAGTTTGTGGCACTTTGTTATGGCAGCCCTCAGAGACAAAGACATGGGGGTGAAGCTACTGTGATAGCAGAGGTTCTGAAGCACATGCCTCTACATTCGCGACAGGAATAAAAATGATCTGGCCAGGAGAGCAAAGCATTTTCTCAAAGACATAAAAGGACAAACGAGACAAGGTTAAGGAAGAAAATATGTGCTTATAGCATTTACATTTCAAATACCATTAATTTGTTGTTTATGGATTTTATTTTGTACTGGGTAGCAGTAAAGCTCTTTAAAGTATGTACCGTGTAAACAGATGTTATAACACAAAAAACTATACAATGGACCTTCCTGACGTTTATTAATGAAAATATACCTTACAGATTATAAAGCCCTTTAGAAATTTGTGGAATCAGTAATAATGGCAGAGTGAATCATCTTTCTTGAATGAACTAGACAGATCAGTTGACCTTCTGAGCCAACATCTATTTCTAGGGTTTTGCATGTCTTTGAAGGAAGCAAGATAGCTAAAGTAAATGCATAAATTTGGCAGCCGCTTTCTTAAAAGAAATCCTTATTGTCTATTAGTGTGGTGTCAGGGCTGAATAAAATTAAAAGCAAACAAAGAAATATCTTAGGGCTAATTCATCTAAAATAGATCCTTTATGGAGGAACCTAAGTGAGAGACTATTGCCACCCACATTCAGATTCTAAATAGAATAAAGTGGACAGGTAACGTTTTTCATATGTGATGAGTGAGTCTGAACTTAATTTTATCCTGTGGCTAACTTCTAACTCTGTGTCTCATCTGACAGAACCATTTTCATTACAGGACTAATCTGAATGTCACAATGACTTTCAGGAGTATTAGTGTCACTTTCACTTGTCACTTTCACCTATTGGCCCTGCTGTTCTGACTTTATGCCTTCAAAGTCTCTGATGTTTCATTATCGGGTAAATTAGAGGCCACAGAGGAAAGTTAGCTTCTTTCTTCTTAGAGGTGACTGCTCAGGCTGGACTCAGACGTTGCCTGTTAACAGGATAAGTGTTTGGGAAAACCGTACTTTACAGCAGGGAATTTACTTCTTCTCTTGTTACTGTGGCAGTCGGTTTCAGTGAACTTGTCTACACTTATCTTTGTCATATTATCAATAGTAATCTTACTAGTAATAATAAACTTTTCTGAGTACGGAATTTGGCATTTGATCTACATTGTTTTACACAATCCTCACAACTTTTCCAGAAGCAATCATTATGAGTATTTTTCATGCACTGAAACCGAGGTTTAAAGAAGTTACGCAATTTATTCAAGGTCCCAAACCTGAATCTTGGCAGAGGTTTGCTTCAATTTTAGGCACCGACCCCAAAACTATGGTTCTTACCCTATGCAAAATTGCCCCTCTTTTTGTTCTTGATTTTGTTCCTACAGCTCAGCTTGGAAAATAGAGCCAAATGTGACAAAGGCTCAAATCCTGCGGGTTTTCCATGGTTCTCTACTCATCCTCACAACCTCTAAAAAAGTCATACAAACATCTTGGTGTAGTAGGGGTCAAAAGACCTGGGATGCAGTTCTGGCTCTGCTGCTTAACTGACTATATGATCTTAAGCAGGTCATTTGCCCTTGCTCAGCTGGTTTCTCCATCTCTAGGAATGAGGTTACTAATCCTTGTACCACCCACTTCTCAGGGTATTTTGTGAGGACCAGGGAACATAAAGTAGGCGAAAGGACTTTGCAAACTATAAAGTATTGCACACATGTTATTGTGAGTTCTGCCTTATTAATCTTCTCCTTGGGCCCTGGAACAGCTGTGTCCTGTTCTGTTTTCAAAAAGGATGCATAGCCGGGCAGTCAGACTAATATTATTCCACTTTTAACTAGATTACCCTCCCGCTGACCCTCTGCTCTTTTCCCATGCATGTTGATGATTTATCTTTTAAAAGCACAACAGTGTGTTCTGACTATTTCCCTCCTTCGACTGCACTTGTCACTCCGTGCTTGCCTGTTTTGTTTTTTCTAGAGAACACAAGGAATGGGAACCAAATGCAAACATCACCACCAATTAACACATTCTTACATCTCTTGCAAGTGATTTTTTTCTCTCTCTCCCAGCACTCAAGAGCCCAGTTTTCCTTCTCTAAGTTTTTCTAAGCCCTGTGCAAACATTCAGCTATGAGGTACAGAGATTCTGAACTTAGGACCAAGCTGCAACTCTTCAAGTGACTGAGCTTTTAAAAAAAAAAACGACTGTTATCACAAGCAGCCCATTGAGGCACACAGCAAGATCCTTAGACCCCAAAGCTACACTGCTTAGAAATTGCCTTTGACCTAATCCAAACTGGGATGCCGCCTCCCCAAATGAGGGAAGTGGTTAAAGGGTGAACAACCATCCTAGTTTGTCTGCAACTGTCCCAATTTTAGCACCGAAAATCTCTCGTCCAGGGAAACCCCTCACTCCTGAACAATCTCCATGGTAAATTACCCCAAAAGCGGAGCAATCTGCTGCCCCTATCAGCTCTAGCCCTTTGCCCCTCTGTTTTTTCACTGGATTCAAAACACAGTGAATAGTTTTCACCCAGCTTGCATGAAGCCTTTTTGGAAAAGCATTTTTAAAAATCTCAATACTTTAAGCTATCGCACAAAACACTGTTCCCCAATAAGCTGTGGCAAAGGCAAAACAGTTCACACCTGGCGAAGATCAGCCCCAGTGCTGCTGCCCACAGTCTCCAAATTCACTCTGGGTTCTCGCTTCATGTTTTGTATTCAAACCTCTTGATAAATTATCAGCTGGTTTTCGTGTTTGTAGCTCTCCCAGAACAATAAAGCAAAAATGTTTGTCATCCATAAAGTACAGCTGCAAGAAGTGTGTAGGAGTGATAATTGGATGTCACCCAGGAAAGGAAAAAAATAAAACCGCTTTTCACGGAGGATGCAGTGTCTTGTGGGAAGGCAAGCCAGCAGCCCACAGAGGACCGAGCCCAACACGTTTGCTGGCAAAGGCCCACAGTTGGCTGCACGCTCCGTTTCCTTTTGGGCAGCTCGCATCCCCTTCTCTGATACAAGCCTGGGTGCCAGCGATGGCAGGTTCCAGCTGGGGTGTAGTCTAACAGCATCCGGGCCACACCCAGCACTGGCCAGTTCAAGGGTTTCGAGTCAGTCTGGCAGCTGGAGGCAGCCTCAGGGGAACTACATTTCTATTTCCAAGTGGGCCACCAAGATAGAAAAGGCCAGTCGCCTTTAACCCCACAAGAAGGTCCCATTGACAGTTATGCTTTGATTCACTGAAGGCTTGGTGCTCACTGCAACAGACAGCTGTCAAGACGCGCCTCGGGCAGAAAGACTGAGGGGAACATGGATCTCCATGAAAGAAACCCAGCAAATGTTTGATCCTACTCTCCCCATCTTTCCCACTCTCAGATTTCTCTGAGACAATGGCAGAACTTTGAGGAATCAGCAGACAAAGAAGTATTTATCTGCACTGATCTTAGCAGGATTGGTTCCTCTTTTTCATCACTTCTCCAGGAAAACCTCAAAGGTTTAAACCTCATCTCACTACTTTCTTAGCTCTGTATGCAGCATCAGAGACCATTCATTTAAAGTTCAAAACGTAAAGACAGCGTTCCTATATCTTGAAACGTGATGTGTGAATAAGTTGTGTGTGTGTGGTATGGGTTATCCTTTGCAAAAATTCATGGAAGATGTTAAAGGCCAGTGTTTGGTGATAAACAGCTATGTCACCTTAACTCTGCAATGAAATGCAAGGCAAAATCTGGAAATAACATTAGTGTATTACAGATGGCAATTTAAACAAGTGGCACAGGAATTTGGGGAAGGAGGGAGTCATAACATTAATGAGAAAAAAAGAAAACGATGGCATTTTGACTTGAGCTCATTCTGCAAATTTAACATTCCTAAAGAAACAGTGTGCTCACGGCAGAAAGTGGAGGTGGGATATTTGTACCCTCACCGAGTCTTGAGTCAAGGGTTTTAAGCATGGACAGCCAGATCCTGGAAGGTTCTTGAGAGTTTTTAAGCAGAGTATTGAAAACTGCTGCAACAAGTGTTGTTCAGAGAAGGTCCTTGAGAGCCCAAAGGCACGTGGCCTGTTGCAGGGTGTCAAAGCTGTGCAAGACTTTGTACAGTCTTCTACCGGCCTGAAGGCATATTTTTGTTTCTAGGCCAGTCTCTCAACCTGCCAGTTCTGTGTTGTGGGTGACTCCGTGCATTGTAGGATATTTAGCAGCATCCTTGTCTTCTACCCACTACATACTAGAAGCACTCCCCACTCAGTAGTGACAAACAAAACTGTCTCCAATTTTTCCCCCAGGGGCAAAATCACCCCAGTTGAGAACTGCTCCTCTAGGACATGAGATAAAGAATTTGTGATGAGTGTGTCAGCTCCCAAACATTTCTGCATTTTCAACAATTTGATGTAGAGAGTCTAAATAATAAATTTATATTTTTACTCAGATGCTATTTTAACAAGTTGAAGGTAAAGATCGTAATTAATATTCATGTAAGCCTACAGTGGGCAGGACAGCTAAACCTTTGTGAGCAATCTTCAAATGGTAGGCAGCAAATCATGAGTTCTAACTTCAGGTACTGCCTTGTAATCTCCTGCTGGAGGGACAATGACTTTTCTCTTGTGACTTGGAATTTAAAATAAAATAATAATAAAGCCAAAGATGAAATTCCCCACAAGACTCAGTCAACTTGTTCAAGCTGGGCATTCTACTCGAAACAGGGTCTTTATTAAAATTTCTGGAAAAACTTAATACCACTTTTTAAAATATTTCATTAACAGAATTTTTTTTTACTTACTATACACTTAAAATAGCTTTAAATTTGATATGGATGATGATAATTTGACAAACATAACTTATTCTAAATTATAGACTTTTTCCTTTTTCAGTGCTATTAACAGATTTTTATATGTACCCTTCTAATATAAAAAAAACATGTCCTATGCTTTTCCAACCATCTGGTGTGAAGTGACACATGGATGGCAAACTGCTATTTTTAAGCACTGAATGTATTATCTATAACCAAGCATGATTATCTCCTGCATTGTTAATTTCCTGCTGTGCTTCTATAATTCCAGTATTTTCTTCATAATGCACAACTGTATAGTATCTTACAAGCAGTCCACATACATAAAACAGGAGAATTTTTAAAATGGTACTTCAGCCACAAAATTCTGGTGCCTGGATTGGGAAATAAGACTCAGAAAGGCTAATAAACAATTGCCTGTTATCTGGAACATGCATATTCATTTATTTGTTTCAAGTAAGGGAAGGAAAAGAATCCAACTAGGAATTTGACCTCTTAAATATCATGGCAGAATGTGGGAGTTTCTCCTTTATGCTTCCCTTTGCCCATTTAAAGAAAAAGCTTTTTTACTGGGCTCTTAATTGGGCTTCATCTTCTGCCTGCTTTAGAGTGTGGTCAGCTAAGAACTAGACACTAAATTTGTTTCTTTTAAAGTACACCAGCCCATGGAGTTGTTGTTCCAATAAAATGTTCATTTTGCAAATCAAGCTTTGTGGGCCCTGTGTAGACACAGGCAGAAGCAATATTCTGGGTTCTTGTCTGAAGAAAGATAACTGTATTTTTTTTTTTTTTTCCTAAAAAACCACCTGAACGTTAATTTGAGGCTTGTTCCCAACAATAGATGAGTGGTGACAACTTCTATCCTCTTTCAAATGTTTAAAGAGAAATGGATCTAACTGGCGAGAGAAGGAGCAGCCAAGATGTTGAAGGATTTTTTTCATCCTTCATCTTAATCCTCTCTGTGTGGCCCTTTCATCTGCCTTAAGACAAAATGAAAGTGATGTATATATCCTTATGCTCCAACTCAAACACAAATGCATACTCTGCATCAGTTTACTAGTACAAATTCTCCCAAGTTAGAGGTTAATCTGACATGCTAAACAATAAAATAAAAGCGATATTCTTCATTATGTCACAAACTAATAATTCTACCTGCTTTGAGCCCTCTGGGTTTCATAGCACTGGGCTATTTGCTTGGGGAAGTCAGCAAATTTTGGTCCCACCTACTCTCAGAGAACCTGCATTCTAATAAACTATACTTTCCATTTAAGTGCAACATTTGAACTTACGTGTCCCTGCCCCCCCAAAAAAACAGGTTTTTGGTCACTCTGGTTGACGGTAAACATTGTCTTCCTTAAGAAAAAAAAAATATGTGTTTGTAAATTCATCATAGCTTGAGAGTAAAAGGTAAACAGACCTGAATTATTTGCTTTACATTGTTAATCACAGTTCTGTCTCACAAGAGCCTTTCAGAGTGGATATTATCCCCATTTACCAATATAGAAACTGAGGCTTGTCTAAGAATGAATTCAAAATGGAATAGGAGAGATTTGAGAATATATCTGATTATTAAATCCATGATCTTTCCACTCTTTAATGTGGTATACAGTTTATGAGGATTTTTGAATGATAATCTGTGGATAATTTCATACCTAATGTCCTAGACCAGATGACATCTAATTACAACATTACTGTGACCTAATACAGATTACAATATTAAATGCCTGGAAATGATGGGACCCAATGATAGTTGGAGAAAGACATACAGAAGGGACCATCTAATTATTTAAAATGTCTTTCCTTAATGTGATTGAGTAAAGTGAATCTATTTCTAGGCAACAGACCTAAGTTTGGCCTATCTGTTTCACCAAATATCCCTATAAAACAAGATTAGTGAGAGGACCACATACTAGCAGAGTGTGAGCCCACTTGAGAGTTGGAGCTTTTCCCACAGAGAATAGTGAATTTTTACCTGGGCACAGACACATTTAAATGAGTCAATGAATCCCGAAGGACACTGATTAACGAAAATCACCACCATACCCATTCAGTCATGTCCTCCCTCCCTTCCTCTCTCTCTCTCCCTCTCTCTCTCTCTCTCTCTCTCATTCAAACACATATACTACACCATCACATTCAATCCTGCCTCTTGTTAAAACCTCAATCACACTAGAGGGGATGGAAAACACCAAGACTGCAAGAAACCTCTCTGTTCTGTTCTTAGCTGTTACCCCACCACCAAGACCAGTTCCTGGCATTTAAGAATTATTCAGTAAATGTTTATTAAAATGAAATAACAATGTATTGAAATGTGAATAAATGTGTGTTAAGTCATGGAGATACAAAATGTTTTGTTTTTTTAATTTAATAGTTTGAAGATATAAGAGAAAGGCACTAAAGGTGTATTTTCAGCTAGAGAGCCTAAAACATATTAGACACTAAGTAAACATTTGCTAAATGAATGAAGGTATAATGGAAATATGTGGAAAGAATTATTCATATAACATGACTTGTCCCAAGAGGTTGCACCATAGATCTAGACCAACCTTGCAAATAAATAGTTGGCTATAGCAAAAAGGAAAGATAAGAAAACCTTTATAGCTCTTCCAATTTTCCCACTGTAGCTTAGTCATCACCTACTGTGTAATACATAATTGGCTTGAGAGATGTGGAGGGGCGGTCCTAATTATGGAGAAGTTAATGATGCAAAAAATAATTACTCCGGAGTCTTTTGCATTGTATGGTTTCCATTTCATGGTTTTATTAAAGAGAATGTGACATTCATCACATTCAGATCCAAATTCCTTCAGGAGGATAGAAATGTAATACAACTTGGCATGAAAGAATTAGCTGGGTAAGTCCATTTGCAGTACTCCTGCCAAGCGCCTGCTCCTTTCACATCCCTGACATGGATTTCTTCTTTTTCAGACATGGCAACCATCTAGTTGCATTTCAGTTTTCTGACCTTCTTCATCTATTCCCAACACCTTGTTTCTTCCAAAATATCATCCAGCTAATCTTCTCTATTTATCATATTCTGATTATCTTATATTTCCCATGTGTTTTAGCTGCAATCCTACTAAGGTACAGATGCTAAGCCCCTACACCCCAGACAAACTCTTGAAGTTACATTCCTTTCCTAAAGTATTAAATGATTATGCCACCATCAATTCGGAAACTATCTTCTATTTCTTCCTACTTCCTCTTTTTTTCATTGCTCTGCCTCTAAGCTCAAATATCCCAATTTGTCACATAAGCACACATTTTCCCAAGACTGCTTTATTGTGTGGGAGATCATTATGGAAAGAACGATGAGCCTACCCTTCAGTTGTATACTCCTACTCAAGACTAAGCAAGAAGTAGGATTTATCAGGAACTTCCTGACAAAGGAGGAATTGGCTCAGCAACTGGTAAGAATGCTGAGTTTCCTTCTCTGAGGACCTTTATAATCTAAAAAGAGACTATCCCAACATGTCTGGAATGATTTAGGTGAAGCACAGTAGAACAGCAAAAAACTTTGGAAGTCATCTATATCCTCATCTTTCCAAAGCAGAATCCCATAACACAAGGCATTCTACTATACAACACTACATGGCATTTCATAATACCCCTGTTAATGCAGGTCTCCAATATTCCCTTAAATTTAAAAATTCAGCCTGACCAGATTTGAGTTTCCTGTTTCTTCCCAGGTCTTTAGCATGCACCACAGACTCACCAGCAGACCAATTGGTCTAAAAGGTATCCTGATCACTGTAGCTTAACTCTAAGTAACACAGTAAAATGACAACCTGATTCAGAAGATAAAAATATACAACTTATTATAAATGTACTTAAATTAGAAAATGTTTTTTATTCCTTAAAACCATGTGCTCTAAAATCTGAAATCTCAATTAATTCTGAAAGCATGCTGATGGCACTTAACACTGGTTAGGATGCTGAAGCACACCTTTAAGAAGACCTTAACACAAGCTTTGGAAAGCCTCAGTGCTTGATAATGTATTTGACTTCTGTTGATTGCAACAAACTGCAGCTGCCTACGTTGCAAAAGCTATGGAAGGTCAGGTCATCACACTAAATTCCATACTCACGAGTGCTTTAGGGATAAATATAGGGCATCCTGATGGAAACATGTGAACACTCAAAGGCCTGGGAATTTAAGGGGGGGTGGGGAAACTGTGGAAATGAAAATTCACAATAGAATAAGGTAGAGAAGAGCTCTGAAAAAATCTATTTCGAGTGGTGGTCTGAAGCTGTATGTACCCCAGAAAAAAACATGGTCTTAAAATTTAATTCATCCCTGTAGGTATGAACCCACTATAAGTAGGATTTTTGATGAGCTTACTTCAATTAAGAAGGTATAGCTCACCCTCAGGCAGAATGAGTCTTAATCCTAATACTGAAGTCCTTTATAAGCAAAATGAAATTCAGAAAGAGAGAGAGAAAGCCACAGGAAGCAAAGGTTGGACATCAGTGGAACCCGGGAAGAGAAGGGAGTGCAGGAGATGCCACCATGTGCTTGCCACGTGACTGAGCAATGCTTTGCTTGCCAGCAGCCAGCCCCAAAACACCAGCCTTCAGGGAGAAAGCATCGCCTTGATAATTTCTTGATTTGGACTTTCTTTTAGCCTCAAAACTGTAAGCTAATAATTTCCCATTGTTTAAGCCAATCTATTGCATGGCATTTGCTTGAGTAGCCTAGGAAACAAAAGCAATATCCTCAGAAGTCTTGTAATCCAACTTGCTGAATTTTTACAGACCAAACAAACTGAGTCAGTGATGTGCTTCCCCTTTCCCCCCTCCCCCTTTTCACATAACTAGTCTCATGGCAGAGTTAGTATGGGAGGATCATACATCTTTGGAATCCTAATCCAAAGCTCAGTCTACAGTTCTACACTGCCCCTTAGAAGTGAGAAAGTTCTGCTTGGGAGGGAGAAAAAGATTTCCATGGCTTCTTTAAAATACAAGGTTTATAATATGGAATCAAGCATTTATATTTCACTTTTGAATATTCCACTATCTCTAAGCATACACCCAGATCACATGAAAAGAAGCCCTCTCACATTCTTAAATGGCTAAATACTGTATGATTTCATTTATATGACATTCTGGAAAAGGCAAAACTATAGGGACAGGAAAAAGATCATGTTTGTCAATGGCTGAGACTGGGGCGAGGGTGGAGGACTACTACACAGCTTTTTAGGGTAATGGAACTGTTCTGTATCTTAATTTTGGTGATGGTTACTCTACCGTGTATTTGTCAAAATTCTTATACCTGTGCACCTATAAGGTATGCACTGTATATACATTTTACCTCATTAACCCTGACTAAAACAAACAACAACAACAACAAAAAAAAAAAAACAGGGAGAGGAGGACTTTCAGATCACTACTTCAAATTCTTGCTTTCTTTTGAATGGGAAAATTTGGACATTTTTTGCTTCCCTTTTTGTACCTCTGTCTCTAGATTTGCCTTTAGTAGCTTCTAACTAAAATGAGAAAATTGCTTTGAAATAATGTACCAAGGAATCGATTCTAATCATAACTACCTAAGCATATTCTATGAGGAGAAGGTTCTAATTTGTAATCCAAAAATGAAGATATCTAAAACAAGAAGCACTTCTCAAATACTTCTAACCTGAGTATTTAACTATCACAGAATGACAGTACAATCTACAAAATTACATTTTGTACTATCTGACATTTTAGAGTGATTGAGGCTATAAAAATTTAGCTGGCTCTTTCAACCATAAAAAATAAGGGAGTCCCATGCCAGGTTAACTCACAGCTAAAGGATTGGAACCATAATTTTCATGAGTAGTGGTACTAAACAAGAAGGCATCCAGCTTACTGGGAAATCAGCATTTACAAATAAAACACAACACTTTGCTCTGTTTCAGGAAACCAGCAAAAGAGAGAGAAAGTGCTTTTCAGTTCTTTGATGTTATGATCTGAGTATATGCTTGGAGATAGTGAGATTTTCTAAAGTGAAATATAAGCACTTAATTCCATACTATAAATATTGGGGACTCTGGGAACCACAATTTCAAAAGGAGATCCCAAAAAGAAGACCAAAACATAGTGGTGAGAGCAGAAAGTAAATAGGGAGACTGTTTCATCATTTAAGTGAAACTAAACATTTCAAAGAAGAATGGAAGAGATTGCGATAGAGATTGGCAGAGAAAGAGAGACAGAGAAGGGTGTGAGGAGAAGAGAATAGGAAGAGGATAGTAGAGGAAAGGGGAGAGAAGAGGATGGGGACAATCAACAGAGCCATACTGGTTGGGTCAGAAGAAAAGAAGAATGCATGGCAGTTTTAAGAATGAATTGAAAGTGAAAGCAGGGCTGCCAATATAGGTAACTCAAGAGTTGCTTCTTTCTTTTGTCTGTACACCCAAAGTATTTTCCCTGTGTTTATTATGGTTCTTAGGAACTCTCAACTGAAAGTGTTCTTTAATTTCAAAACCGGTCTATTGACTCTTACTATGAGCTCATGATATGGGAAACTAAATGATTTATCTTCACTTAGACTATAAAGTCCTTGATGGCAAGATTCATTTTTAATTCATCTTCATATACATAGTACCTAGCACAGCACCTGGTAATGAGTGATGCTTACCAATGTCTGTCAATATATGAATGAATGAATGAATGAACAAATGAATTAAATCATCTATTAAAGACTCAGACAGAGTCTACTTTAAAAAGCAAATCCGCACCCAGATTTTCAAAGAATAAATTTCATTGTAAATTTATTTAGAAGATTGCTTGAGCCTCAGCTTTGTGTTATCTTTCCCCTCTTGGTCATCTTCTGGCTCATGTAAACAATTATATAACCCCCAAATTAGGTCACAGTGGAAAGAGATCAATACTAGCTAT
>JAQZBX010021553.1:5822-32294 GCA_029593785.1 Cabassous unicinctus
ATTTATTTGTCCCCCCCCTTGCTGCTTGTGCTGCTGTGTCCATTCGCTGCCTGTCTTCTCTGTGTCTGCTTATCTCCCCCTTGCTGTGAGGTCTTGCCGCATCAGCCCACGGTGCTGTGCGAGCCGGCCTGCCCTCACAAGGAGGCGCCGGGAAGCGAACCCGGGGCCTCTCATATGGTAAGTGGGTGCCTATCCATTGCGCCACACCCGCTTCCTGCCCTGAGGTTGCTGCATCAGCCTACCGCACCGCTCAGGCCGGCGTGCCCTCACAAGGAGGACTTGGGACGTGAACCCGGGCGTCCCATGTGGTAAACGGGGGCTCTATCCACTGAGCCACACCCGCTTCCTGTGATATGGTTTTAATTGCCTTTATTAAACAATATGTAGCATTGCTTAATAACAATATGTAAACAATATGAAATTTTACAATTCAGTTTGAAGATTTAATTTTTTAATCGATGAATTTAAATATTTGCATTTTTTTTAATGATTCCTTATGTTTGGACTATTTCCCATCATCTTATTCTGTTTTCTATTTGCCATAACTTTATTTTTCTTGGTGTTTGGTAGTTTGGTCACATTAAAAATAAGGAAGGATAATTATGTTTCCTCTTTTGTGAATTTCATACTCCCATCTTTTGCCCATTTATTTTGGACAAATACATTTTTCTCTTTGATTTATAATTCTCTGTAAATTCTGAATAATAATCCTTTGTTGATATTATGCATTATAACTATTTTTCTTTGACCCTATGAGTTGTCTTTTTGTTTTGTCTGGTATCTTTTTATATTTTGTTTATATGTTGTCTTGTGTCAAACAGAAGTATTCAATCTTCATATTACCAAATCTCTTAATCTTTTGCTTTATAGTTTGGGCCTTTTATGTCTTGTTTAAAAAATCCATCACTACTCCACTATTATGTGTTATTTTTCTGTATCTTCTTCTAAAAATTTAAAGCTTTTCTTTTCAAACTTAGGTTTTTAATACACCAGAGTGTTTTTTCATATTTGGAGGATGGTGGTATATGGTATGAGATGGGGTTCAAACTCCTCTCTCCCCCAGAATGGACAACCAATTGTCCCCACACCATGTATTGGATATTCTCACTTTTCCTAGTCATCTGTAATGCCACCTCTGTCATGTGAAGTTTCCATGTATATGTGAATCTCTTCTTTACTTTTTATATATTCTATCTGTGCCAATACTACACAGCCTACATTATTTTAAGTTTTAATATTTGGTAGGGAAAGGGCCCCTTTCTTGTTCTTTTTCAAAATGTTTTCAGTTCCTCTAGAAAGCCCTTCTAGATTAATTTTAGGGTCAGCTTTTCATGTTCCATGAATAGCCCTGTTGAAATTTTGATCAGAATTAGATTTAATTTGAGGAAATTACCATCTTTGCAGTATTCTGTCTTCCCATTTATGAACCTACTTTATCTCTCCATTTATTTATAAAGGATATGCACATCTTTTTTTCTATTATATTTCTTATATTTCTATATACAGGTATATAGAAATGCTCTTGATTTTTGTATGTTAATCATCCATATCCAGAAACTTTGCCAAATTTTATAGTTTATTTATTCTAATAATTATCAACAGATTCTCTTGTGTTTTCTGGGTATACAGTCATTGTCTGCAAATAAGAATAAGTTTGTTTTTCCTTCTAATTTTTCTCTCATTTCTTTTTTTTTTTTTTTTAAATCTTAGTGTCAGCTAGCACTTCTAGTTATTACATTGTTAAAAAGAGGTAATGTTAGTGGGAATTTTTGTCTTTGGGGGGCTGCTTCTAAAGTTAAACCATGAAGTATGATATTTGCTATAGATATTTGAAAGATAATCTTTATTGGATTTAAGGCATTCTATTTTAGTCCCATAGTGCAAAGACTTGATTGGGAATAGTGTTGATTTTAATGACTCCCTTTTTTGTATTTAATGAGGTAGATAATCACGTGGCTTTCTCCTATAAACTGAAAATGTTGATAGACTTATTTTTTTATGCTTGAGTCACTTGTCTTTTTATATGCTATTGGCCATTTGTATTTCTTCTCTGAATTGGTTGATCATAGCATTTGTAAAACTTTTTTTTCTATTGGGTTGTTATCATAGGTACCTTTGTAGGGACTTTTTAATCTGTTATGATAGTTAACCCTTTATTATATATTTCCCTTCAAGTTTCTTAATTTTGTTTATAGAGTTTTTTGCCAGATATAAATTAATATTAATTAATCAAATCTGTTTTTTGCCATTATGCCTTGAGTTTTGCATCATGCTTAAAAGTCCCCCACGTTTAATCGTAAATATATTCTCCTGTTATTTTTACTTATCCTGCAGCTTTTAAAAAATTATTTCATCTAGTGTTTTTTAATATAGTATGTGAGATTGGAATCTTATTTTCTTTCAGACAATGTTATACACATTTGCTCCTTACTGAATAAGGCCTTCCTTTGTCATTGGTTTGAAATATCATCTTTCTCATATACTAAATTTTCATATATGTCTGGGTCCTTCCCTATTTGACCTCTTGCTTCTTTTTCACTTATCTATTTGAGTATTGCTGTGTTAAAGTCATACATGTTTGTTTTTTATTAGGGCAAGTCTCTGGGGCAGGGATTTAAAAATTGCAGGCTTCAATCAAATAGCCTGTGTTCAAATCATAATTCTGCTACTTTACAACAAGCTTTGTGACCTTTGTTAGGTTAGTCACTTCACCTCTTTTTAAGGCTAGCTTTCCTTTCCAAGAAAACGTTGATATAATATTATCTATTTCATAGGTTGTAATGAACTTAATTCTTGGCACTGAACCCTCAATAAAGTTAGCTATCACTTTTATGAACATTTCTTATTTTGCTCCCATTAGTCACTCCTTCCCTCAAAGACAAGTGACTAAAAACAGATGAGAGCCTGATGAACACTGGTCCTCTCTGTGTAGGATGTGGGGCAATCAGTGTTCATATGGAGTTTATTTCTATTTATTTTGCCTGTTTTCTCTTGTTCCCTAGTGATATGTATTCTCCCTTCAGCTTGTGGTAAACTCACCAAGGCTGAACCCTCCCAGGATCCTGTAGGGAAGCCCTGCATTTCTCCAGTTGTTCTGCCAGGACCTTTGAAGCCATCTCTGTTCAAGGGGGAAATAGTAGGAATAGTATCTATAAGCCCAAATAGAGTTCTTTGAATCTTTTATATTAAAAAGTAGATATTGTATTATGATTCTCACTGACTCCTACATATGTTTCTCAACTGGTTTAAAACATACTCTTTTCTGTTTTATGAGTAATTATTCCCAAATACCTATATTTGTTATACAGAAAAATGTTTTTCATTTATTTAACAAATCCTTATTAATGGAAGAGGAAGCAAACTGGATGCCCAAAGGCCAAATCAGACCTGCAGACAAATTTGGGTTTTAAACAATGGGTTTTAAATATTGTTGTCAACATTTTAAAAGTGTGAGAATTCACAGTACGAAATCCAGATTTCTGTATTGTTTCCTTCTACTGTATCATATTAGTCAAGCAGGGGTGGCAGTTATGTGACAGGGGTATAGGCAAGAAGGTTTATTGCTTCAGTTCTTCAGTTTTCTGTTTTTGACACCAAAAACATTAAAGGGGGATACATGGGTTTACAGTAGGATTATAAATTTAATCATGGACCTTTACGCAAAACTTTGTAAGGAGCCCTGTTTCTATCTCCAGGTTTCTAATAAATGTTCCTTCTCCAGCACTCCAGCCTCTCAAGTAGTCTACTGCTATACTACACTAACAATAGAATACTGAGAATATACTTTGTAAAAATCAGTGATTTTTTTTTTTTTTTTTGTAACGGATAAACTATTCCCTAGAGAATTAAATTTCAGATTTGGATTTGGAGGGAAAATCTGTTCCCACTTACATCTAGCTAATTCCAGTTTTGATTGGGCTTTGTTAAAAGAAACTGGATTTCAGGAGATGAATGGAAACCAAAAGAAGTTACTGATCAGTTCTCTTGCTTAAATGTGTGCAAAGGACATTTTCCAGATTGCCTTACACTATGCTCACAGTACGCTTCCTTCTTGATTAAAAGTCAGCTTTGGAATAGCATTGTTTGCTTCCAAGTTTACTTTTTAAAAACTTTCTTACATTTTTGAATAGGCAATATATAGGGTACCAAATTCAAAAGTTATAAAAATGCATAAAGGTCGAATAAATCTCCTTGCTCTTCCATATTTCCAGACACTCAGTTTTCTCTTATAAAGGCATCCACTATTACAGTTTCTTAAGTGTTCTCCCAGGGATTCACTATGCAAGATTTATATACAATCAGAGAGCAATATATATGCTCTAAATACACACTTATAAATGGTAACATTATGTACACTCTTAGGTATCTCACTTTGGTCACTTAACAGTCCATAATGGCAATGTTTCCAGTTTTAAATTTTCAATATGGAAAATTTCTGTCAAAGTTTCCTTTTTGTTTCAGTCACAGGCAACATGTGAAAGTGCCTATTTTCCCACAACCTTACTAAAAGTGTCTTAAACTCCTTTGATTTTTGCCAGATTGAGGAAAGGATGGTACTATCATTTAAAATTTCCATTTCTGTTGTTTTTCAATAACCTAAAATTGAAGTTGGGTATCATCTTGACGTGAATTTAAAATATTTTTCTAGTTTATCTCTTTATGTGTTTACTGACATGAAGACATTTTAAAGGATGTGTATCAATTTTAGCAGTCAATTCTCTTATGGCTTTTACTTTTTGTGGTCTTTAGTTGGAAAGGCTTTCTCCAGTTGGAGAGTATAAAAATGAATTCATGGTTTCAATTTTTACATTTGGGTCTTTACTCCATCGGGAATTTTAGAATAAGGAGGACGCAGGTTACCTTTTGAAGCAAAAAATGTATATGCTGTGACTTCAAGATTATAAATAAAGTATAATTCTTGGGAGAGAGTTGTTATTGTACTGCTTCCCCATTTTAAGAGGGTCATTCGAATTTTTTTCCAGGGATTATTAAAAGTAACACTTTTCTGTATAAAACTTGGAAAAAATACAGGAGAGAATGAAAATTACCCACAATCCCAGCACTATATTACATAAAGCAAAAATGGGATCATACTGGATCTTACTTTTTTTCCCTTGAGATTATAAATAAGAACATAGGTTTGGAAAGTCTTTTAAGTGGTTTAGTATTCTGTCAGAATTTTTTTTTAAGCCATCCTCATAATTTTTCTGAGGAGAAATCCAGAACCTTTAAAGGAATGAACGGCCTCAAGTTTTAGGCGTATCTTTATATCATAAACAGTTTTGAAGATGTCCATTTTAAAGGATAGACGCAAGCACTCTTAAGTGATCCAAAAGTCAGCTAGTCTTTACCTGAAGGAGTGGAGTGGACGAAGCTCTTCCCTCGCGGCCCCAGGGGTCCTTGGGGTTTCTCGCGAGGCCGGGTTGTCAGGGCTGTGGGCCGCCAGGCTGAGGGCTTTGGGCCACCAGCCCTGCGCGCTTGGGGGTGGAGTCCGCGTTCCCTCAGGGTCCAGGACCCAGTTCCTGGAGGGCGCGAGCTGGCTCCACGGGCTTATGAGGCCTTGCGGCGCCCTGGCTCCGGGTCCGCACCGCGGCGCCGTGGACTCGCACAAACCGCAGGTGCTGGAGGAGTCCGGGTCCCGCACTTGCCACTCGGCTGTGGACCGCCTTGACAGGGCTGGGCACGCACCCGGCTGCCACCGGCCCGAGCCGGCTGCAGCGCCCCCTGGCGGCGGCGGACAGTAGCGAAAGCGGCCGGAGCGCGGGGCTTGAGGGAGGAGCCCAGGCCCCCGCCCTGGCGCCGCTCTGCACTCTGGTCCAGAGTGGTCCACAGCGAGTGGTCCATAGCGGGGCTCTGCGCCCTTCGGGGAATTCCTTTTAATTGCTAAAGAGCATTCCGAGACAATTTTTTTTTTAAAGGGCTGTTTGCCTCTCTGACGTTTTGGTCCCACGTCCCGACTTTAAGTCCAGGATTTTGGGGCTGAAGGAACTCTGGCTATACTTTCTACTGCCCGCTGACCCCAGCGCGGAGCCGAAGCCTCAGGGGATTTCGGTGGTTCCATTCCCTGTTCCCTCACCGCCCCCTTTGGGGCTGTTTTGAGAAGTTTTGAACTTCCGGGGTTGGCTTGCCCCGGTTTGTTGTTCTCTGCCGCGTTGGTGGCGTCTAGTGTCTAGCCTGTGGCAGGGGTCGGTGACCGAGGGGCTTTGCTGTCCCCAGTGTTCAGGCGCGGCCCTTTAAACCTTTGGTCTTTTAAATTTCGGGGGTGTGGTCGCGGCCCACAGGCTGGTTGCTCCAGACCCACCCTATCCTTCCCCTCCGCCCCGCCTTCCAGATGCTTTGGAGTCATGAGCCGGGAGGGTGCGCGGACCCATTTGGTGGCGGAGGTGATCAAAGGTGAGTGCGGGATGGTGCGGAACTTCCCTTTCCTTAGCGGCCAGGACACCTGCGGATTTAGAGGGTGTCAGGAGGTGCACTGTGTGCCGGGGAAGCGCCGATGTGCTGGCCAAGAAGTGTCTTTAAACGTGGGGGCCAGGGCTGACTGTCTCATGGTCGTGGGTGGCATCCTGGGACTCCTAATCCCCAAGTGGCTTACTGTACGCGCATACCTGTGAGGTTATGACCCTTGAGTACTTAGACCCACTAACTGGTAGGTAAATTGAACTTCTCCAAGCCGAGGAGCAAAACCTTTGGTCTGTACACGGAGATCAAGTTTGTGATAGGAAAAAAAAAAAATCTCGTTTGTGATAGGAAAAAAAAAGCCGTCATCCGTTTGCTTACGGTTGCAGAAATTTTAATTGAGGCGTTTACAAGGAAATAACAGCAATTGCGTGAGCTGAGTGGTAGGGCACAAAAAAATTAAATTTATTTTGGGAAAGGATACCAGCTGGCGTCCTTTGTATACGACTACTAACTCCACTGAGAATATATTATATATATATATTTAAAGGCTGTACTTAGTTTTACTACATTTTTTAAGGCAAATTCAAGCGTAAGGTATTCTACTAGCACTAGTAGTATTACTACTAGTAGATATTTCGAATGACTGTTTTGCTGAGGCTTTTTTAGACAACTTCTTTTGGGAAGAAGGGTGGAGCCTCTGAGTGTTACCAGCCCTTACCATTCTTGCTACTTGTTATAACTTCACAGCAGCTTAACAGCATTTACGCAAAACAAATTTATCTCAAACTCATCTTGCAGAAACCTCTCATTGATTCTCTTTTAATGGTAATTTGTCTAATTGTAAAGACATAAAAGTAGTGATTACGAATCACAAAAAAGTAGTGATCAGTTGGATAAACATATGGTTTGTTTAGTGCTGGAGTTCTGTAGCTCTAAATATTAATTTTGAAGGCATTCTTTCTCTTCAACCTAAAAAACATACAGTTGCTTATAGAAATGACTTTTTAGGATGTCTTGGAAACCTATTATAGTGAAAATTACTTATAAGCTTTATAAGGTTATGGCTGGCCATCAAATGCATGCTACCATTTGCTAAAAATTTATGAAAGGTTCTTCCATAAAATGAACCGTACAGCTAAATGAAGAGTCAATATTGAAGCTTATATTTAAAGGCAATTTCTCGGGAGCTGATGTAGCTCAGTGTTGAAGGCCTGCTTCTCGTGTGTGGGGTCCTGGGTTCAATCCCCAGTACCTCCTTTAAAAAAAACAAAACAAAAAAAATAATTTTTTTTTAAAGCAATTTCTCCTTTAAAAATATTTGTTTATTATCCACCAAAATATCTAGAATATTTTGAAATTACCCATTGGCATCCTTATCATCTGAAACATGCATGGAAAAAAAAATTTGACTTCATTTTAAAAGAGCTGCTCATGATGGTATGAAACATTTTTTAAAAATTATCTGAAGGAAGGAACATTGCAATTTTTCCATTTCAGATCGCCTTTGTTTTGCCATTCTCTACAGCAGACCAAAGAGTGCACCAAATCTACATTATTTCTCCATAGATAATGAACTTGAATATGAGAAGTAAGTATTAACTTGCTTTTCTAAAGATTGTGAGTACCTTTTTAAAAATATTTGAAGAATCTAGAGGAATGTGTATAAATAGGATATAAATAGGATAGCCTTGGAAGATTACAAATTATTTGATAGATAATTGCAGGATGCTTCCTTTTAGCCCCTGGTTTTAAAATAGATGCTCAGAGAAAAATTAAAATTGAGCTTTTCTAAATTTAAACACTTAAATTCAAAATTCTAATAGTTTACACTACAATGAGATAAACTAGTGTACTGAGTAAAATACTGGTTTTTTTTTTGGCCAGTGGGAAAATATGTGTGGAAAACAGCTTTTTTATTCAGAAGGTATTTTCATGTTATTTGAGGTTAGATTTAGGCACCATAGCACTTACCAAGTTACATTTTTTATAGTCATTATTTGCCAGAATGTTTCTTCATCTAGTAAGGCAATACCTTTTAATTGTATGATCAGTAACAATTTGGTGTATGCTTTCATGTCTTAATTTGATCTGTAACCCCCAAAAAGGCATTTAGAATATATGCATATCCTTTTCTGTTTTTCATTTTTGAAGTTTCTACGCAGATTTTGGACCACTCAATCTGGCAATGGTTTACAGATATTGTTCCAAGATAAATAAGAAATTAAAGGTAAATTCTTTCTACTTAAGATTTGTCTTAAGTCCTCACTGTTAGGCTGATCTTGGGGAGGAAAATAAGGAAAACATTCCTCTATTTTTTTTTAAAAAAGGAAATGTCATGATTTCAGTGCAGTGGTTTGGGACCTACCCCCCCCCCCATTCTTTCATAAAGTAACAGTGTATATATTTGTTTTCCAGAATTTTGATTGAAGGGTTAAATTTGGGTCTGTTGGTTCTGATTTGGATTGGTGATGCTTAAATACTTGAAAAGCTAAAATGGAAATTGGTTAATAAAGCGAAAGTCTTTTTGTCTGACCTAATGGAACCAAAACCTAATAAGAGAAACCTTCCTTTAGTTTGGTCACTGTTCGTCCTACCCTCACTTTGATAAGGAATGTTAGCAAATAGCCAGAAAAATTGGCCTGTCTTACTTTCAGTCTATCTTGAAACTCCTGTAATACTGTAGTAGTTGTGACCCTTTACTCATATGATTAAGGAGCAGGAAAAGCAAGGGAAAAACAGCAAATCTTTTGGCTATGTCCTTGAGACTTGTAAAAGTCTTTTTCTATTGGTTTGAACACCATTTATTTAAAAAAACCTTTGATCACTCCCAGCATGAAGTATTATTTATATGCTCTTAGTTCCAAATTAATCACTAATTTCTCAAGTAGAAAATAGTAGATTTGAAGACAGGTGCTTTTCTAAGACAACTTTATTCAATTGATTACTTACTACTACACAGAAGAAATAAAATTTATCTTTAATTAGAAATCCACTTATGGGAGAGTAAGGTGGATTTTTTTTTTCCTTGAGCATCAAACCTAAAATTCTACACCATAAGTGGTAGAAGTACCTTTTAGATGAGTTACTAATATGTAAAATGGAAGTTGTAGCATTGTTTTTCTTTTTATTATATCTGTATTCACAGATTTATATAGAGCCCGAAACTTTGTACTTCTTTCTGGGCTTTACTCCTCTTTTAAATAGGAGAATAAACAGTTAGGCAGTGTGTATGTTTTCCCCTTACCTTTATCCATTTGCCAGTGGTTGGTCTTTTGTTTCATGCAGAGCCAGGACACACCCCACCTTACTCTACTTTTGTTCTTTTGCTTTAATTTTGAATTTTTTTCCTGCATACTCAACCATTTATAGACTTTTATCATTTGGGCCAACTAAATATGTATAAGTCCTTTTTGTGTTTTTTCAATTACTAGAAGAACTTGCAACGTGGTTACTGACCATCCAACCTGCTTGAAAAGTGTGTTCAATTAATAGTGACAAAAGCGTATCTAGAGTTTGAATGAAGGGTAGATCATGCTCCTGCTGCTAGATGGCTGGGTGGTTTTTTTGTTGTTGTTGTTTTGATTTTTGATTTTTGTTTTATTTGATCAACTTGGATCTCTTACTCCATGTAAACAACTAAAGGGAAATATGTATACATTCATCATAGAAACACTGGGACCTGGCCAACAGAAGGCAAGGAACACATGCTTATTGAGCTAAATATATATCTCTTTCCCTTGTTTGAATCGATTTCTTTTCAAGTTGATGTACAGTTGAGGAAGTGCTAACTAATCATGTGTTCCTTTTACTTTTAAATTCCATATCCTTTTTATTTTTAACTTTTTATTGACGTATAAATGGTTATTTGTACAGATCATGAGTTTACAGCTCAATTAATTTTCACAAATATACATGGTAATCATCACCTAGATCACGAATAAAACATTAGCAGCATCCCAGAAGTGCCCTACTTATCCCACTCATGCCGTCTAATGGTAACTATCTCTGCACCCATTGCACACACACCCTAATTCATTATCCTGACTTCTAACACCGTGGATAAGTTTTGCCTGTTTTTATATATCTATTTTATTTATTCATTCATTAACTCATTAATTCACATAAAATTAACCATTTTAAAGTGTACCATTCAGTGGCATTTAGTACATTCACAATGTTATGCAACCAGTACCTCTGTCTAATTCCAAACATTTTCAGCACCCCAGAAGGAAATTCCTACCCATTAAATGGTCACTCCCCACTTTTCCCCTCCTCCAAGCCCCATGCAAGCACAAATCTGCTTTCTGTTTCTATTGATATGCCTATTCTGGAAATTCACTTAAATGGAAATCATACAATATGCAGCCTTTTGTGTCTGGCTTCTTCCACTTAGTATGTTTTGGGAGTTCATCCATGTTGTAGCATGCATCAGTGCTTCATTTCTTTTTTGTGACTGGATAATATTCCACTGTGTGGATATACCATATCTTGTTTATCCATTTGTCAGCTGATGGACATTGTGTTGTTTCCACCTTTTGCTTATTATAAATAGTGCTGCTTTGAACATTTGTGTGCCAAGTTTTTGTTTGAACACCTGTTTTCAGTTCTTTTGAGGAGTGGAATTTCTGATCATATGGTAATTTTATGTTTAACTTTTTGAGAAATGACCAGTTGCTTTCCATAGCAGTTGTACCATTTTACATTCCCACCAGCAGTGTATGAGGGTTCCAATTTCTTCACTTCTCACCAATACTTGTTTTTTTTTCTCTTTTTAAAATTATAGCCATCTAGTGATTGTGTATACTCTATAATTTAATTTAAAGGTTTTGGAATAGATGCTTGTAAAGAAATCAAAAGGCAGTAAAGGGAAAGAAAAGGTCACTCCCCCACTTTTTTCCAGCTTTTTTTGGTGTGTTCTTTCAGAGGTGGTCTGAAAGCATCTATTTGTTCATATCCTTTCCTCTTTAATTGTATATTCGTTATGATCCTAGACTGTCTTTTATGGGAAGTTGCATGGTATTGTGCTTGGCATTTCTTAAACTAGAGGAACACACAGCATTTGTTTAGTGAAGAAATTTTTTCCCTGTCACCAATTGTTTACATCACGATTTTTGGGTATCAAAGTTGATTTTTTAAAGGTCTTGCTAATATGAATGCTTAAACATTGTGAGATTTGGGATTTATTTTAAAAATCACAAAGTAAGATTTAAAAACTTGAAATTGAAAAGAAAATACTAACAGCTCTTCGTTTTTATACAGTCCATTACAATGATTAGGAAGAAAATTATTCATTTTACTGGCTCTGATCAACGAAAACAAGCAAATGCTGCTTTCCTTGTGGGGTGTTATATGGTAAGTATTCACTATTTTCCTCATGTGTTAGTGAAAATGTGCACTGCAGTGATACTTTAAATTTGTGGTTGAATTTTTTTTTTTTTTTTTTTAAGATTTATTTATTTACTTCTCCCCACCCCCTCGTTGTTTGCACTTGCTGTGTCTTGTCTGTTGTGTGCTCGTCTTCCTTTTTTAGGAGGCACTGGGAACTGAACCTGGGACCTCCCATGTGGGAGGAAGGCACCTAATCCCTTAGCCACCTCCACTCCCTGCTTTGTTGTGTCTCTCATTATGTTTTCCTCCTTATGTCTCATGTTGTGTAAGCTTGCCACACCAGCCTGTCGTGTCAGCTCACTGTCTTGCTCGTCTTCTTTAGGAGGCACCGAGAACCGAACCTGGGACCTCCCATGTGGTAGGTGGGAGCTCAATTGCTCGAGCCACTTTTACTTCCCTGTGGTTGGATTTTGAAATTACTTTTTCTAAGATAGTGTATGAATTTCTTTCCAGAAAGAATATGTTTCACTTTTTTTTTAAGTTGACCAACTACTGTGAAAAAGTTTGTGTTGTTCGTAAGGTTAGAAAATAATGCCACCCAAAGCAATGTTTTTATGGACTCATGATCCATTTAGTGAGTTGTGAAATTATTTTAGTGGTGACAAGACCAATATTGCTTTTTTAAAAAAATGACCATAGGCAGTTTTTCCCTAAATTGGATATGTATTTTGGAAAAGCCAGCATTTATTTACAAAAAGGTTGTGAATTTCATTTACTTGTAATGATAATAGACGATCTTTGGGTTTTTTTTGTTTTTTTTTTTAAAGATCTAGTGCCTAGTGGATTCATTTGTAGTAGTACCTAGGCAGAAGGCAGAAATTTTCCTGAATAAGTAGCAAAGAGCGCCTCCAGGGTGTGGTATGGAAGCTAGCTACTCTGTTCAGTGGGGAAGAATAACTAATGAATGTTTCTTCTACCCACCATATGCATAATAGTTATTCTCCTAAATAAAAGGATTTTTTTTTAGAATTCTTTGGATAAATTATTTCTTCCCCAGCTTGCTACCTCCCTCTGTTGTGCTCTCCCTACATTTTAAATGATTTTTCTGGTGTATAGTTTGATAACATGGAATTTGCAAAGATTAGCCCAAAAGTTATTGGTACTAGTTGAAATTGTACCTCAAAATTTAATAATTGCCTAAAGTTTAAGATATATCATTAACAACAATGATTAAGGTCTTTTTTGCATATTTTATCTTCCTGTTTGTGCTCTCAAAAGTAGAGGGAAATGTTTCTCTGATAACTTTAAGTTTTATTATCATTGTCCCTGAAAGTATGAACACAGATTACAGATTATAACTACTGGAATTTGATTTATTACCTTCCCCAGATTTGTCTTTTTGTTTGTTTTCATCTCTTCCAGTGTTTCTTGTAGTACTTAGCAGCAAAAAAAACCCACCCCAAACCCAAAGGGTCTGTGCAGGACCTCAAGAAACATAAAGGAGGGTGTAGGGAGGCGGCCATTTTAACTGGGGCATTCGGTTCCATTAAGGGACAGTCACTGGGGAGAGGAATCCCATGGGTTATAGTAAGTCATGGCAGCTTTGTAGAAAAAGGAACACAGAATTCTTGGAATCCATAAAGTATTAAAATGATCCTTCATTACAGATAGAGAAATGCCCCTTGTTATGACAGTGGAATGTTTCAACCTTTCTCTGTGTATCTTGCCTTCTACTGACCAAGAGAAAAATTTGAATGACTGAAATGGTTCCATATAGTCGAAAGTGCTCCTGAGCAGAATTCACAAACCAGATCAGCTGTGCCTGCTTTTGAATTGGTCGTTTGTCTTTGTTTAGATAAGCTGTGCCTAAGATGTGTCCAAAGTCTAGAGGGAACAGGCATGATGACTTAAGTCTAAAGAACTCCTCAGAAGTTGGCTGTGAGCATTGTGGGAATTTGGAGTCGGCATCCTCTTAAAAACAGAATCAAAACACTTGATAATTTTGTAAATAAGAAATCTATCTTTTAAATCTTGTGGTTTTTTTTTTTTTTTAAGTACTTGTGAAAAGATAATAACCCCTTGGCTTATTTATTGAAAATTTGTTGGCATGTTTGTTCCTGGTTTGGTGTTGGCTTTTGAATTCATAGTTGTGTTTTGGCATACAGAAGTTAATTTTTCTGTAGTTAAATCCATTAATTTTTATTTGCTGTCATGTTTAGAAATCATTCCCCAATTTCTGGGATTTTTACACCCTCAGGTTAGCACTGATTTGATTGGTTAGGAAAATACCAGGTAAGATAATTTGGATGTTCGCCTTAGTTCAGAACTCTGATCAGTGAAAAGACACATCTTGGCAGGAAGATGACAGCTCTTGGCTATGAGTACAAAGCTATGTGGCTTTGTAGCCACACTGGCTGGCTGAAGTAGGAACTTGGAACTGTAATGTTGGTAGATGGGGAAAAAAACTTCTAAGAAAAAGGGATTTATTGATAGTTGAAAAAGAGTGTTAAGATAAAATATGGGCAAATCAAAAGCTAAAACATATTATTTTCCTCCCCTCTCTATAACCTGCATTCTAGTTTCTGACTATCATTTTGCTTATGCTAGTTATATCAAATCAGTGAGATCATACAATATTTGTCCTTTTGTGGCTGGCTTATTTCACACGATGTCGTCAAGGTTTATCCATGTTGTCAAATGTATCAGAACTTCATTCCCTTTTTTCAGCTGCATAATATTCCATTGTGTATATATGCCACATTGTCTATTCATTGGTTGATGGACACTTGGGTTGCTTCCATCTTTTGGAAATTGTGAATAATGAGGGATGAACACCAGTGTGCAATTACCTGTCTGAGTCCGTGCTTTCAGTTCTTCTGGGTATATACCTAGAAGTGGGATTGTCAGGTCATATGGTAATTCTATACTTAACTTTCTAAGGAACTGCCAACTGTTTTCCATAGCAGCTGCACCATTTGACATTTCCACCAGCAAAGAACGAGTGTTCCTAATTCTCCACAACCTCTCCAACACTATTTTTTTTTCTTTCTCTTTCTTGCTTTCTTGCTTTCTTTGTCATTCTAATGGGTATGAAATGATACCTCATTGTGGTTTTGATTTTCATTTCCCTAATGGATAATAATGTTGAACATCTTTTCATGTGCTAGTTGGCCATTTGTATATCTTCTTTGGAGATATGTCCATTCAAGTCCTTTCCCCATTTAAAAAAATATATATATTTTTATTTTTTAAAAGATACTTAGATTACACAAATGTTACATGAAAAATATAGGGATTCCCATATGTCCCGCTCCCCACACCTCCCACACCCTCCCACATAAACAACATCCTTCGTTAGTGTGGCACATTCATTGCAGTTGATAAGCACATCTGAGGCATTGCCATTGAGCATGGATCATAGTTCATATTGTACTTTACACTCTCTGCCACATAATTCTGCAGGCTACAGGAAGATATATAATGGTCTATATCTGTCATTGCAATACCATTCAGGACAATTCCCAGGTCCCGAAAAAGCCCCCGCATTACACCTGTCTTTCCCTTCCCCTGCCCCCAGAGCCTCCAGTGACCACTGCCTCCACATCAATGCTGTAATTTCTTCCATTGCTAGAATCACAAGTCTATAGTAAAATACCAGTAAGTCCACTCTAGGCCATAGTTCATTCCCCAGTCCTGAGGATTCTGGGATGGTGATGTCCACTCTACCTCTAATTGAGTGGGAACTTCGATCCCATACAGCTGATGGATGGGACTCTTCTTCCTTGCAGTTGTAGACTATCTCAGTTCCTTGGTATGCTGGTTGTCAATCCTCACCTCCTTGTTAGTTGTCCTGGCTGAGTCCAATGAACTGGAGAGTAGGTGTTGCAACTCCGCTGAGGCTCAGGGCCCAGCTGGCACATGGACAGCCCAAGGATTCAAGTCTCTTGGACATACACCTACCAACTCCAGCACCAAGTATAGGTTCAAATAGAAGGGACAGATGAGCCATGTGTAGTCTTTCCCCATTTTTCATTTGAGTTGTATGCTGGTTAATTTCATGGGTCAGCTTGGCTAGGTTTGGTGTCCAGGGGTTTGGTGAAGCACTGGCCTGTTTGTTAATGTGAGGGTATTTTGACATGGGATTTGCATCAATAATCATTTGTTTACATCTATAATCAACAAAGGAGATTGCCCTCAGCAGTTTGGGGAGTCTCTTTACAATCAGTTGGAGATCTTAAAGCCAGAACTGAGGATTTCAGAGGTCATAAGAGGCATTTGGACACAACTTTAGTATTGGTTCTTGCTACTTTCACCTGGGGAATTCAAACTAAGGACTTCAGCCTTACTTTATTGGAGTTTCTTGTTTGTGACCTGCCCTGTGGAGTTTGGACTTGGCAGTCTCCACGATCATGTGAGCCAATTCCTTATAATAAAACTCTTTATAAATATATCTCCATATGTTATATTTTTATATATTATCCTGTTGGTTCTGTTTCTCTGGACAACCCTAATACGGATTGTTTGTCTTTTTGTTGTTGAGTTTTAGGAGTTCTTTATATTTTCTGGATTTTAAACCCTGACCAGAAATATGGTTTCCAAATATGTTCTCCCTTTTTGTAGGTTGTTTTTTCATTTCCTTGATAATATCCTTTGGTGCACAAAAGTTTTTAATTTTGAGGAAGTCCACTTTATCTATTTTTTTCATTTGTTGCATGTGCTTTTAGTGTCATATCTAAGAATTTATTTCCTAATACAAGGTCCTGAAAGATTTTTCCCTATCTGTCCATCTAAGAGTCTTATATTTGTAGCTTTTCTATTTGGGTCATTGATCCATTATGAGTTAAAAAATTTTTAAATATATTTTTTATTTTTTTAAAAAGATACTTAGATTGCATAAATGTTACATAAAAAATAAAGGGGATTCCCATATGCCCCGCTCCCTACACCTCCCACATTTTTCCACATTAATAGCATCCTTCGTTAGTGTGGTACATTCGATACAATTGATGAACACATTTTGGAGCATTGCCACAAAGCATGGATTATAGTTTACATTGTAGTTTACACTCTTTCCTGCACAATTTTATAGGTTATGGCAAGATATATAATGGCCTGTATCTGTTGTTGCAGTGTCATTCAGGACAGTTCCCAAGTCCCAAAAATGCTTCCATATTACACCTGTTTTTCCCTCTCCCTGCCCTCAGAACCTCCAGTGGCCATTGCGTCTACATCAATGATATAAGTTCTTCCATTGCTAGAATCACAATAAATCTACAGTAGAATACCAGTAAGTCTACTTTGGTCCATAGTCCATTCCCCAATCCTAAGGATTCTGGGATGACGATGCCCACTCCACTTCTAGTTGAGAGGGGGCTTTGATCCCATAGGGCAGATGGATGGACTCTCTTGCTTGCAGTTGTAGACTATCTTGGTTCCTTGGGATGGTTGTTGTCCATCATCATCTCCTTGTTAGTTGTCCTGGATGAGTCCGGTGAACTGGAGAGTAGGTGTTGCAACTCAGTTGAGATTCAGGGTCCAGCTGGTACATGGACAGCCCAAAGATTTAAGTCTCTTGGACATACACCTATCAACTTTAGTACTAATTATAGGTTCAAATAGAAGGGTCAGAAGAGCCATGTGTAGGGAAACCACAACTGAGTCCAACTCTGTCACACTGGGGAGCATAAATTCCAAAGTAAGGCCCACTGGCAAAGCACCAAACTCCTGAGCTATCTGCCCTGACCATAGTGTCTGGATGTCTCCAGAGCCCTCAGGTGCCCTGCTATTTGAGTTAGTATTTACTTTGGCAGTCAGTGAGATCCTGTTGAGACATGCATAAGCGTAACCTCTAGAATGACCTCCCGACTCAATTTTAAGTCTCTTAGCCATATAAACTCATTTGTCTTTACCTTTTCCCCTTTTTGGTCAAGGTCTTTCTCCAGTTGCATTGCCAGTTGGCACTTGGTAGTAATCCCTCAGTGCCAGTGAGGCTTATCCCTGGGAGTCATGTCCCACACTGGGGGAAGGTAATGCATTTATATGCTGAGTTTGGCTTAGAGAGAGTCCACATTTGAGCAAGAAGGAGGCTCTTAGGCGGTTACTCTTAGGCACCCTATAATACTAGGCTAAGTTTCAGATTCAAAAGTAAAGGTTCATAAGTACAGTCATCAATATCAAGGGCCCATCAATGGGCCATCCTCCTTCACTAGTCATTGCCCTTGTACTCAGGGGATTCTTGCTTTTCCATTAGAGAATGTGGCAGAGCTCCCCAAGATGGGAATTCGATATTCTTTCGGTTATTGCGTGAATCTCCACCCACTGTGACAATGCCTCATGAACACTTGAACACATTTTCATGCCTTATATGTATGCCCCAGGTGAACCTCCTCCCATGTATCCCTCATCACTGACACCCCACACCAATGGTCCTCCCCTGTCATAGTTGTAACCCTTCTGTGATCCAAAACGTCTTAAAAAATGAAGCCAACAAAATAACCAAATACAATTAATAGGAAAATGAAATAATAATGATAGTTTTAGAAATAGGAAATAAAATACAAAATTAAAACAAAAATTTGGAATAATAAAAAATGATGAAAAAAATAAAAAAAAATTTTTTTTGACATTATGTCTTTCATCACTGTAAGATCGCTCGTCTTGTATGTACAGTGACATTTTCTTCCATTTATTTCCCCAATGTCTTACTTTTTTCATTTTGTCTTCAAAGAAGTTTTAGGTTACAGAAAAGTCACGTACAGAACACAGCGGATTCCCATATCCCCAACATCCTCCCACTTTCCCCCTTGAGTAAATTTTTATATATTGTCTGAGGTAGGATTCCTCCTCATTCTTTTGCATATGGATATCCAGTCTTCCCAGGTTCCTCAGGCGCTGTTCACTTTTTTCCATTCTTTCCTTTTTCTGCTTCTCAGACTGGGTGATTTATCTTCAAGTTCACTGGTTTTGTCTTCTGCCAGCTTCCATCTGCTGTTGAACCCTTCTAGGGAATTTTTTTTTCTTTTTTAAAGATTTACTTATTTTCTTTTATCTGTTTTTAACACACACCCCCCACCCCGTTTTTGCTGTTTTTGTTTCCATTTGCTGGGATTCGATCCTGGGAACCTCCGATGTGGGAGAGAGGCGTTCTGCCACCTGCGGCACCTTAGTTCCTGGCTTTTCGGTGCGTTTCATCTTGGCTCTTCCTCATGTCACTCTCCTGTTATATCATCATCTTGCTGCGTGGCTCGGTGGGGCCTGGCACGCCTGCATGCCCACACGCTCGTGGGGCCTGACGGCGCTCCTTCGCGCGGGGCCTGGCAGCCCATGTGCCTTCTATATTTTTCTTTTTATTTTACCGGGAGGTCCCGGGGATTGAACCCAGGTCCATCCATATGGGAGACGAACGCCCAACCATTTGAGCCACATCCGCCCCCCTCTAGGGAATTTTTAATAATCTGTTACCGTGGTCTTTGGCTCTGTTTGTGTCCTTTTTATAATTTCTCTCTATTGATATTCTGTTTGTGTTCATCTATCGTTTTCTTGATTTCTTTTAGTTCTTTGTCCATGTTTTCCTTTAGCTCTTTGAGCAGAATTAAGACCATTATTAACAGTTCCTTGGTGTGTCTCAAATCTGATTGTCCTTCCAGAGATGCTTTCGTCTTCTCCTTTGCCTGGTTGTCACTTTCTGTTTCTTTTGTATGTTTTGTAATGTTTTGTTGAAATCTGGATATTTTGATATTATAATGTGTTTATCTGGGAATATCTTCTTGTCTCCCTCACCCCCCCCCATGGCTTTTTTTCCCCACTCCTTATATGCTCATTGTTTTTGCTTGTTGAGTGCTCTTTTGTTGTTATTTTTTTTGCTTGTTATCTGCTTGTTGTCTTTTTTTTCTTTAGGATGCACAGGGAACTGAACCCAGGACCTCCCATGTGGGAGGTGAGTGCTCAACTGCTTGAGCCACATCCACTCCGCTTCCTCATTTTCCCCCCACCTTTTTGTGTTGAAATAATTTCAAACTTACAGGAAGTTGCAAAAATAATACAAGCTCTATACTGAGAAGAAGGAAGAAAAGAGTATACCTTTTTGCAGTCTTTGCAGATTGACCTGTGTGTGTATTCTCTTTTAGCACTTACCCATACAATGAGTTCAGAGAATACATCCAGGACTAATTGTAGAGGCCTCCCTGAACCTTTCTGTGCATTTGTCTTGTGTTGCGCATGCACATGTGGCCCTAGGAATTGCACTGTTTACATGGGTATGAATGACGCCTATTCCCTAGGAAAAGGTTTCCTCAAGGTCCTGGGTACTGTAGGGTATGTCTTACAGCCAGCAATCCCTTGCCCCAGGCACCATGACTTGACCACTTTCCCACAACGTTCTTAGGAGAATTCTTTTAGCTGCCTTCTACACACAAGACAGCTGCTGGGATGCCATGTCCCTCAGGCCACCACCAGACTGGGACCGACAGACATGTTCCCAGTAAGTTCATGAGGGTTATTCTGCTCTCTCCAGAATTTGGACTAGGGATCTGCACTGGGAGGATGGGCTGGCTAGGTCCCGAGATCCTAAAGCTTTTAAGTACTGTAGATTTTTTTTTCTTGATTCAGTACTTGCCCTGTTACTGCAGTCCTTTAACTGTTTTCTGAAGCTTTGAGAGAGATGTTTCTGCCAGTTCTTGCTGGTTGTTCCTTCTCATTAGTGTTTGAGAACATCTGATTAGCATTTGTGAAGTTGGAATTTTACTAGCCAAATGTACATGATTACTGGATAGGATTAAAAAATGAGTGTAATGATTTGGCAAGTTCAGCCAATGATAAATTTCCTGCATTTGGTTTACATATGGTGAAGCAAGAGTTATGGCAGCCATCAAGAATTGAAACAACTGATCTTAGAACTAGGTTTTAAATCAAGATTTTAAAAGATTAAGTATATCAATCACACTAACTCTTAAAATTATTCATATTTTAGTGAATAGTTTTTTAGCACGGTTTCAGCATGTAATAATTCATTTTAAAAATAATGGTCACTGTATCTTTTTCTTTAAAATTTTTTGTGTGTATTTTATAGTGGAGGAGTATAGCAGTATTGTAAATTTTAATAATTTACTAATTGCAAAAAGTATTTGGAAGGGGCCATGTATAAAAGATGGAGTTTTGGCGTTTAAGGTCAGACTTGGGTAGAGTGTCACTAATTAAGCAATCACTAAATGTCACTTCTCTTTGCATTTTCCTGGTTCTGTCTGTCTGCTTTCTTATATCGTAAATCTGCTTTTTAATAATATTGTTTTATCAATTGTAACAAAGATACCATACTAATGAAAATATTAATAATAGAGGAAACTGAAAGGGAAGTATATGGAAACTGTACTTTCTGCATGATTTTTCTGTAAACCTACAACTTCTCTAAATAAAAAATATATAATTTAAAAAATTCAGATAGGTAATATATATAAAATGTTAAGCATATTACTTCCACACAATTATTATTGGCTATATATTGTTATTATTGTCAACATTTATCCTGGCGTGCTGCTAACATTTTATGAGGTTATCAGTATGGGAAAAAAAGGTAATTAAATCCCACTTATAGCAGGATCAGGTGAGGCCATTCAGAATTGGTATCCACGTGCTCTGTGGCATATTTTTCTGCCGATACCCAGAATTCAGCTCTTCCTTAAGTTAAAACTTTTGAGGGCTAGTCTTGGAAATTAACTATCATTTCTAACATTTTTTTGTGGATAAAGCATTCTGAGGATAAAATAAATGATGCCAGCAAATGTTGGTACATAGCTTGCAAATTTGCTTTTCTCTAATGTTTAATGAATTACTTTGGTAGCACTAATTGTGGTAATGTGTAGGTTTCCCTGTTAGAAATGATTTAGCACTCTATATTATTACTTTTTAATTTTAAGTGATTTTTTAATATCCTTTAGAATGGCTTGCCTTGTAAGCATTTATATTGAAAATTATAGTACTATTTAAATTCTAGGAATATATCAATTCAGCAATCTGAATAGAATCTTAAATTACATTGAACTTGAGATTGCTTCCATGCTTATGATGAGAGCTTAGTAACTTAATTTTGCTATTTAGTGATGAGCTGATGATCCTTTGAACCTGTGGTCTACTTCTTTAATGTTTTAATTACTTTGGGGAAGCAGGTGTGGCTCAATAGATAGAGCCCCCGTTTACCATATGGGAGGCCCCGGGTTCGCTTCCCGAGGCCTCCTTGTGAGGGCACACCCGCCTGAGCGGTGTGGTGGGCTGATGCAGCAACCTCACGGCAGGAAGCGGGAGTGGCTCAATGGATAGAGCACCCGTTTACCATATGAGAGGCCCTGGGTTCCCTTCCCTGGGCCTCCTTGTGAGGCAGGCCGGCTCGCGCAGCGTGGTGGGCTGATGCGGCAAGACCTCACAGCAAGGGGGAGATAAGCAGACACAGAGAAGACATGCAGCTAATGGACACAGCAACACAAGCGGCAAGGGGGGGATAAATAAATAAAATAATTAAAAAAAAAAAATTACTTTGGACCCAGAGTCGTGAATACTGAGTTAAGGCTATGCAGGTTGATGGGACCAGGGAGAAGTTAAGTCAACAGGAGCAGAGGGGGTAGAACTTGGCAACAGTGATTGAGAATCTAGTTCAGCAAATAGCAGCCCAGGTGGAGCAAGAGACCACAGGTCAGAACCAGATGGAAAGGCCAAAGTCTCCCTAAACACCTGTTTCTGGACAAACACCCTCCCTGGATATATGTGAAAGGCAGGACAAACAGCAACCAGGCAACTGTGAATAGCAACCAGGCACCAACTAGTGTCAGGGGTGCTGGAGCTGCAGAAGAAGGAAGGGCACATCCCCAAAGTGAGATGTAGGCCCCTGCCATAAGAAGAAGCCTCTGTGGTGGAGATAACTGGCTGTATTCATCACAGGTTACTTCCCTTTTCATTCCAGGGAGACCTGCTGGTCCCCAGTGAGCCTGACATTTCAACTGCCCTTGATACTTGGTAGGTGGTACTGACTATGGGAAAAGAGTGAAGAGAAATAGCCCTCTGACAATTTATGGTCTTTGATGGCAGATTTGTTCAGCTGTCTGGAATTTGGATTCTCTGTCCTTGTTTTGTGCCCTGTTCTGGGCAGCATGGTTTCTTGCATATGAATGCTTGAGCAATAGTCCTTTTTCCCTCTGTAATAACCAGTGTAATCTTAGATGGACAGTTAACACTATAGGTTGTAAAGTAGTAGCCTTCCAGGTTTGTGTAGCTCACAGAGTATTTTTAAATACTTGTCTTTGGCGATGTTTAAAAATTAGGAGATTTCATACAAAAATCAAGATTTGTATTTTGTCTTTTAAAAATGTCCCTACCATTCACACTCATACCACATATACTTATATACCCAGGGCCACTTCACTCATTTATATTAGTGCTCTGTCAGTAGGTGTGTGTTTGCCACTTCAGACATCCATTAACTCTGTGCCTCAGTTTCTTTTTGTTTAAATCAGAGTATCACATTATACCAACCTGCCATATATATAAATATTGAAAAGTTTCAATACAACTATTAATGTAAGGCCATTTAATTATTATATTTTAAAGTGCTTTAAGGTCTTTTTTTCTTATTAGTGTTTGAGTAGGAGCTGTGAAAGGGATTTTTTCCACTTGTTTTATCCTATATATTGTTTATTTTATATATTCTTTTCCTTGCTTATCTTTTCACTCAACAGTTGAATATGTATGCAATTTCCAACTTGCATTGATTCATGAGCATGTTTTTCTGTTTTGTTTTGTTTTTAGGAGGTTCTGGGGATTGAACCCGGGACCTCGTACATGAAAAGCAGGCCTCATCCACTGAGCTCCACCCATTCCACCATCAGCATTCTATATTAATCAGGAGAGAGAGATTTTAAAAATTTCAGCCAAGTTCCTGGCCTAGGAAAGACTATCTGTTATCCGCTAACATGATAATAGTTAAAAGAATTTTTTAATGCTGGACACATTGTGATATTTCTCCATGAAAAGTATTTGAAAATAATGTACTGGTTTCTCAGACTGCCACATTTGTTGTTGGAATTTAAATGCCATTTGTTGTTCTTAACTCTCAGATGTAATGACTTGTGTTAGGTTTTCATTTTTAAATTGTGCATAGATAAAACTTTGATATGTTCTGTATAAGAATATAAATATGAAACATGTCTAAATAATTGGATTTTTATTATTGGAACTAATAGTCATAATTGGAACTATAAATGATTGAGTTGTGATCCTTTTGTTTTAAAGCAGTCTTTAATGGAGCACCTCCTGGGTTTTGAAACAGACCAGTAATCCAGGGTCAGAAGTTCATAAGGGGGTTTGGGGAGTCCCTAGATATGACTGTGGTATTGTTTAACCAAAAAAACCCCCTTATTCTATTCTGTGCCTTTGAAAAGCACTATGACTTCTCAAGTTATTTTCTACCACAATATTTTATTCTTCCTGTGAAATTGCTCTTTGTTCTTTCAGAGGGAGTCCCCAATCTAGAGAGGCAACAACAAGGTCTCCTTATCAATGCTTCCTAAGCCATAGGCTTCCTTAGGTTTACACCTCTGCATTTGTGAAGTAGTTTTTTTTGTTGTTGTTGTTTTGTTTTTAACACTTTTTTCCCTTTCTCTCACTTAAATTGTGATAAAATATATATAACAAAATTTGACATGTTAACCATTTTTAGTATATATAATTCAGTGGCATTAATTATATTCATAATATTTATCCACTTTTAACAAACTGCAATGAATATTTCCTTAGTCATTGTTTAGTGGCTACTCTGTTAGTTGACTATTAACAAAAATTACTCCAAATTAACAAATTACCCCTAAAACTTAGTGACTTAAAACAACAATAAACATCTCCCACAATCTCTTAGGGGTTAAGAATCCAGGAGTGCGTTAGCTGTATGGTTCTGATTCTGGATCTCCATGTACTGCAGTCCACTGAAGACTTGATTAGGGCTGGAAGATCCACTTCTAATGTAGCCCATTAATGTGTGAGGCAAATGATTTGCTGGTTGTTGGCGGGAGGCCTTAGTTCATCTCCACGTGGCCTGCTTTAGTGGCCTCATGAAATGACAGCTGCCTTTCCTCACTGAGGGGTACGAGAGAGCAAGCAGAAGCCACAAAGTCTTTTATGATCTAGCCCCTATCATGTTTGCAATATCCTATTGTTTACATAGGGGTACCTGATTCAGTTTGGGAAGAAAACATATATCGGGAATACCAGGAGATGAGAATCATTGGGGCCACCATGGAGGCTAGCTCACACAGCTGCTTAATGCCTCTCTGGTTCATCATTTGTTGTTTCCTATTTTCAAATAGGAATGTGGATGTAGGGTGGACATTATACATTCTATATGTACAGCTTCTCTTGAAAATATTCTAAAAGAATCTTAGAGAAGCTTCTAGCTTCCAACTAGCCCAGAGCATAGTGATATATCATAAAATAGTATTGGTTTAGAGTTCACTAATTTGGGAATTTGCATTTATATAGGAGCCATTTGTAGGATTCTTAAGTAACACATTTAGAATAATTTCAGTTGGGAAGGCCTTTCAAATCAGAAAGTTGAGTATAAAAGCAAAAATTATATATTGCTAGCAAATATTTCTTTTATAGTTATATAAACAGACTTAGTCTAGAAAATTCCTTGTTTATCTCATTGTGCCTAGTATACAGATTTATGTACAGGCATTCCTTAGCTGGATTTGAAAATTAAAGTTTTTTAAAATTCATTGCTAGAAACTTAGTTTTTTCTCCTTTAGGAAAAAATAGTACATTGTACTTAGATTTCTTGATTGCCCTTGTGTTTCAAAGCTAAATAACCACAGTTATTTAGAGTATTAGAGAATATTTTTGTTTTGCAAGTTAGAAGGAAATAATACAATTACAATTTTAGTCATTAAAGAAACTAAAGAACTGTAGTCTTGAGAAGCAGGAAATACCTTTAATCTGGTCCTTAAGGGAAAAAATGCATAATTTGCCAGAGTTTCTTATTAGAAACTTAGGAAGTTCTGAAAGAAGTTATGATTACTTATTTTATATTCTTTATAGAGAAATGAAATCATATTGGGAAACAGGCTAGACAATGGTAATAATTTCCATATATGAGTCTTAAAACAGAAAATTGGTGGAATGTCCTCTGGAAGATGTCAATTCTTATGACTAGTTTTAGGATATAGCTTTCTAGAAGTTTTAAATATCCTTGATGGATCTTTGATTTTTATATTTTATATTTAGATAAACTTTTTAATGAATTATTTTAAATTTTCCTAACTATTATAAGTAGTCTTGGGTTCAGTGAATTAAAAATTGAATCAGGGAAGCGGATGTGGGTCAAGTGATTGAGCTCCTGTCTCCCATATAGGAGGTCCAGGGTTCAATTCCCGGGGCTTCCTGGTGAAAAGCAAGCTGGCCCACGCGGTGAGCTGGCCCGAGCAGAGAGTTGGCCCTCGCGGAGTGCTGGCCTGTGCAGAGAGCTGGCACAGCAAGATGATGCAACAAAAAGAGACACAGAAGAGAGACAATGAGAGACTCAGACTGAGAGTGTAATAAATCTCTCCTCAATGAAATGCCTCAACTGGACACATCCACATGATTCACTATTATCACATCAATACTACTATCACTATTTATCCTCATACAATTAAAATTCACCAAACACGGCTCATTTTCCCAGCCGCAACCCACCACAACAGAGAAACAAAAACACATAACCCCCTGAGA
>JAQZBX010021554.1:0-32192 GCA_029593785.1 Cabassous unicinctus
CAAAGCATAGATAGGCTCACAGGCAAGAGAGAGGGCTGTGGGTCACATCGCAGTAGCACAGAACTGCAATGCGGGGCTATCAATTTGATAAGGATGCCCAGCTGAAGTGATATTTCATCTGAGAACTAAACTATGAATAGGGGGAAATAGAATTTTCAACAGATGAAACAGCATCTGCAAAGTCCTCTTTAGTTTCTATGGAAATTATTAATAGAAGTGACCCTCAAACTTCATGGAACAAAGTTGTTTATCCAAAGACTACAAGAAGCGGAAGTATAATGAATCTTATTTACTCAAAAAGAGATAGGCAGCTACACTCAGTCTATGCACAACACTACACTGAGTTTAATTTTCCTATTCAAAGAAACATTTAAGATGTGTTTAGTTTGATTGCTTCGACCTTTGAGAAGTCAATATGTACAATAATGACAGGGTAAAAGTTTTTTCTGTCTCATGAATCCATCCAAAATCTGACCTCTTCTTACCATAGTCACTGCTATCATCTCTTGTGTTATATTGCAAGAGCCACACATGTTGTTGTCCTCTTTCTCCTCCAGTCAATTCTCAAAAGTGTAGGCAGAATGAAGTTATAAGTCAGATCATGTCACTCCTCTGTTCAACAACATCACTGACTTTTAATTTTATGCAGTTGTCAAGAACAACTTTTTCCCCTCACCCCACCCCTGCCTCCAAGTCACCACCACTCATTAATGCTCTGGCATTATTTCCAGCTACACTTCCTGTCCCTCTCTATTCTCTAATCTCCTTGGCCCTCTTGCTATTTGTTGAACACACTGAACTGCTTCAGCCTCAGGGCCTTTGCCCTTGTTGGTTCCTCTGTGTGTGACAGCCCCTCAGGTATCCATTTGCCTGCTTTCTCACCTACTTCAGATTGTTTTTTTCTCCTTCACTTTTCATCTTCTCAACGAGGTGGTCCCTGATCATCCTACTGAAAATAGCAACTACTTTCCTTAACTCCCTGGCATTCCCTAGCCCTCGGCCCACCCCAGGCCCCTGGCTTTATATTTCTTTTATTTATATTCCTGGCTATGACCAGGAGGGCTCGGAAGGGGTCATAGCCCACCATGCTCCACTGCCCTGGCTGGATCCCGAGACTAGGGGGCAGAGGTAAATGGATCCCTGTCCCCACCTCTCTCACTAGCCTCACTCCTGTGGGGTCTTAAGAGGATTTTAACTGGTTGTGGGGAGGGAAGAGAAGGAAGGAAGGACAAGGGGTTGGAGGCATGAGGACCTCCTATCCCTTTGGCTCCCTCCCATGTCCCTTGTAAAGAGAACCCCCTGCTTCCTCCTCCGTTCCCTGGGCCCTGGGTATTAACAGATTGTTGTATTTTTTCCTTAAAGAAAATGTCTATTTGCTTCGTCCAAGCTGGCCCCCTTCCCCTCCTGCAGCTGCATGTCCAGTCTGACCTCTGTCCCAAAGGTCTCTTCCCTCCTCTCTTCCCCTGGAGGACTGGGGTGGAGGGTGCTGGGGGGCGGGGGGAGGCCCCCAGGTCTTAGTTTCCACAGTAAGGTTTGCCTGTGTATAGACCTGCGTTCAATAAATTATTGGCATGGCAAAAAAACAAAACAAAACAAAACAAAAACTTTCTCTGCCTTGATAATATTTTTCTTTTAGTTTTTCAGCCTTACTCCACTCAAATATAATCTCATTAAGAAAGGGATTTTTGTCCCCTTTGTTCTCTAACATATCCCCAAAATAGTACTTGGCACATGGTAAGTGCTCAATAAATATTTGTTCTCTGACATTATCTCACAAATCTAGATTTAAAATAGGAATTGCTTCTCTTCCCTCCCATTATTTAATCCTACTTGTAATCTCTCACCAACTCTTTAGATTCTAATGTCAACATGTTTCTCTGACTTCTCAGTCCAGCCACTGCTATTAAAATTGAGGTCATCATTATTTTTCAGTTGGATTATTAAAATAGCTTCTGAGTGGGTTTGTGCAGCCAACCTGTTCCCTTTTAAAAATTTCATCTTATGTATATGGGTTTAGAAATGGTTCTAAATGCTAAATCTTTCTATATGAAATTTCTAGTTAAAAGTCTAAAATCTTTCACATCTTTACATTAAAGTACAAATTCCTAAGTATTTAAGTTTTCCAAAGCTGCTATCACAAATACCACAAACTGGTTTTGCCATTAAAAACAAGCATTTATCAACTCAAGGTTTTGAGGCTAGAAAGCAATGCTTTCTCCCCAAAGTCTGTAATAATCTTTTGTTTGCCCCTGGTGATCTTTGGGGTTCCTTGGCTTGTGGCCCTGCCTTGGGTCACATGGCATGTCCTATAGGTTCTCTCTCTTCTCTTCCCAGTCTGTAGACTTCCAGCTCCTCTCCTTTGTTTTTCTCTTAACGCCTGTCCACCCATTAGCCTGGCCAAGGTTTTTAAAACCTGCACAGAGTCCTGGGCCTTTTCCTACACAATCCATCCTTCCCTGCTTCTCCTTTCACAGCTGTGAGGCCTGCATTGGTCTCAAGTCTCTCCCAGTCTTCTCCTGTCTCCTATATCCTTCAACGAATCTCTTGGAAGTCTAATCTTATCTTGGTGCCTGCTTCACTAAGAGGACTTGAATCCATACATGTTTCCTCAAAAAAGTTTCATGCTGGGGAGTGAGTGTAGGTCAGTGGTTGAGCACCTGCTTCACATGTAAGAGGTCCCAGGTTCATTCCCTGGTAACTCCAATAAAAAATAATTAAAAAGTTTCATGCTACTCAACTCTGTCCTTACTCTTTCTACAATCAATGACCTCCTTCTTTAAAAATAATATACTTTTTTACTTTTTTAAAAGATACTTGGATTACATAAATGTTACATAAAAAATATGGGGGATTCCCATATGTCTCTCTCCCTACACCTCACACATTTTCCCACATTAACAACATCCTTCAGCAGTGTGAAAAATATGGAACGCTTCACGAATTTGCATGTCATCCTTGCGAAGGGGCCATGCTAATCTTCTCTGTATTGTTTCAATTTTAGTATATGTGCTGCCAAAGCGAGTGCAATGACGTCCTCTTTCTACCTTTCTAAATCATACTTAGATATAAAGCAGATTATATAGATATAGATATGATTCTGTTTGACTTCTGACAAGACATAATTTAGATCCCACACACTTACCCCCTTTGCTTAATAATTCTCTGAAGTTGGTTTAATTTAAAATTGAAACTGCACCAATTGTTTTATCTCTTTGTTCTACTATCCCTTATTCTAGATTTCCATTTTTTCCCCTCAGAAATCTTTTGAAGAAAAAAAAAAAATCAATTACACATCAATATTTACCAATGTTACCTCTTAACACCCTCATGCCTTCACATTGCCCCCAAAATATCACAAATGTCTATGGTCCAGACTTCACCTGTATACAAATTCTTAAATAAACATACCAAACGTATTTTAGAGTGCTAGGTCTAAATAAAAATTGCTAGCAAGCTTCTGAATTTCTGTATTTTCTGACTGTTATTTTCTTGCTCTTTTGTTAAATAAAATCCAAGACTGAAAACTCTGGAATACTTCTGGAACATACCAATACACCAAATAATTATTCAAATTAGATTATGAAGTTAAAATAAAAGTAATGAAAATGATCTTGAGTACTGGTTTAACCCAAAACAAAAGTTTTCTTTTTGTAGTTGGATAAGTTTAAAGAAAATAACTGTATACAAGGTACAGTGAATCTCTATGAACTGAAGATATATTCTGCATCTTATTCCGCTAAATATACAGATTAATAACTTATGTATTATTAATATGCATTTATTACCTTTGTTGAATTCTATTTTATAGAGTTTTGCATAATTAATGTGGCATTTTAATCATGTTACAATAACAAAAGTCAGTCTGGAAACATAACTGGGTTAGGTGCATTTGGTGGTGCCTAGTGGGAAGCATTATTATCTCAGGCTTAAATAAGTAATTAGACAGAGCAACAAAAAAATGTGCGCCACCAGCTTTATTAAGAGGAGAGGGTCTACCTAGTAATTTAAAATATTAACAGGGAAAAGGAAACAAGAACATTTAAAACAACAAATAAACACTGAATTATAGGAAAACAATCAGCTCTGAAAAATACTTAGCTTTTCATTACTAAGTGTTCTTATGAGACCTCATGATCTCAATATATGTATTTTTTATCAAGAGTGTTGTTCACCTAATAATAAGAAAAAAATTGATAAGTAAACGGTCAGCAGAAAAATGAGCACAGGGCACAAAGGACTCCCCAAGTCGAATATATCAGGGTATATATCATGCTAGCACAAGATGCACTGAGAACTGCATCCATGATGACTGTTCTGGAACCTGACTTTATGAGATTCCAAATATAACTTAATTTGGTAGCATGTCCTGGGAACACTCATTTTGAAGTGGGTTAACAATTTATTTAAAAAGAGATTTTCAGTCTGTTTCAATTTACCAGCCATACAAAATTCCTATAAAAATAGGACATGGATTAAAAGCCTATGGATACACCGTTTGCCCCACAAGTTCCTAGTATATGTTGTCATTTAATCTGAAAATTGGAACTATATCTACTTATTAGAAGTGACAGGTGTTAATAATACACGTCTTTACTGATAGAGATCAAAATTAGAAGATTTCATTTTCTGACTTTAAAGGGAAGAATTCATTCGATAAGTGAAACTTTTCAAAAACAATTTAAAAGTGCTTAATTCCTGATGAAAATATTCCCAGTACAAAGCTGTACTGGGAATATTGCCCTGAGAAGTCTAAGAAGTCTAAGAAGCTTTCAAATCTCTATAAGGAGCGATATTATATGTCCCTAAAAAAAGATATAAACAACAAAATATTAACTAATATTAACTAAAAAGGAGAGAAGAAGCAATATTTAGCATGTACCTATGTTATATTAGCCATTTTCAAATAAATGGAAAGTATTGTCATAGAAACTGTAACACTCAAATATTTGCAGGGGAAGTAGTATAAATAATTTTGATGACTTATAAGCAATGTTGACAAATAAACATTGGAAAGTTAAAGCTTGTCAAGATGTATTTCACATCAACCAGGTGATAAAGTGCCCTGATTCAAAAACTGCACCCATGATCTAAAGAGAAATATTTCTCAAATAGGGAGAGACAAATTATTGATTCTGCTTATTTGATTGAAAAAAATAACTACCTTGTGACCTAACTCTTAATATGTTCTATTTCTGTGGCTAACAAGCAACATTACAGCAAATGATTACATCTTCTTGACTGACAGAACTTGGCCAAAGGAACTGCCAAATGCAAATGACCTCTATGGGGTGGGTAAATACAATCTTGCTATAAATTAGTATTTTTTTGGTAGCTAAGTTAGCAAGAATGAATTCCCAAACAACCTCATCACTTATATGAGTGAATTGATAACGCTGTTTCAGAATCTGTGAGGTGAAAAAACAAACCTTGCACCAAAATTGACCCCATTAATATGCAGACAAACCTGTGAAACCAAGCTTGATATAGTCTACAGTTTCCTCTCTAATCCATCTTTTTAAGTAAGGGAAATGACTCTATTCAGGCAAATGCTACATGGGCATAACACTTGGTAAAAACAACCTGCATATCGCCCATATGATGCTCAATGTTTTACTTTTTAATAAAGAATCTAAAAGAATTTTATTCTTCAGGTAAAAAGTACCTTAAATCGTGTGTTTTATAAACAAATTATCAATATAGGCAGACCTTACTTTCATGGTTCCAAATATATGAATTTGACTTTCTATAAATGAGTTAAAAATAACACTAAAATCCAGTTCAAATTTCAGTTTCCATCAGGCTCACATCATTCAGCCCACAAATTACTATGTAAATAAGAGATGTGCATGATGATCAGTGTCTAATCTCAGCACTTCTTTTAAAGTCTGCCAGTGAATCATGCACAGACAGCAAGGCATCTAGTGGCGATGCTTCTTTGTATTATTCCAGTGATTAACTCAGATGATAGTTTATAAAAATGGATAATCAAGGAAGAGAATTGGCCAAAAAAGATGAAAGTGGATGTAAGAAACAAAAAGCGATACCTCTGGAAGTAAAATTTGGATGAGACATAAACAGAGTTAAGAAGAAAGAGTTGACTGTGAGAATGTTGCCATTGCTGCTGCTCAAAAGATTAGATTTGCAGCCAGTTATTGATGTAAATGTGGAGAGTGGTTGGGAAGAAAAGGATGTTGATATGATGATATCCCAGCAAAAGTGATGCCTGCAAAAAGCTTCACATTAAAGAAACTCTTTACTTTCAAACATTGAAACTGCAAAGGATAAAAATGTTAGAAGCTGATTTAAACTTAACCGAACATGAAAATTCATCAGATGCTTGTCCTGTAACTTTGCTACTTTATTAACAAAGCCCATAAATAAATTATATGAGAAGTACATAACCACTGTTCAAACTTTTGTTATTATTTTTAAAGAAATGAAACACTTTAATCCTCAATATTTGTACGGTTTAAAGTTACAGTGTACTAAATAAATGTTACTTTTACTATTCATATCTCTATACATTCATAACTGTCAATAAGAAAGGCTTTAATGTTTTGGGAAAAACTATAAAGGTCACAGAACAATAGCAGTTTTTCCTATTAATTACTAAGACATCTTTGCACAGTTTCGGCTTGCACCGTCATTTTTATGGTCCTGAACAACAGTGCAACACAAGGACCACCTGCATTTCAAAAGAAGAAACTTTACTGTTCCCTCCAGAAGTCAGGTATGCTAAGGCCCTTCACCAGACTTCTCAGTTTTAGGTCTTAGGAATGTATTTGACATGCTCCATGAGAGCAAAGATTAAAGGATATAAAAATAAATCTTCTTAGTACCAATTTTACAAATATGTTGCAAACCTCATTTTATTCTAATCTACAGAGAGAAAGGTTTATACTCTCTAATCTTCCTTAAGAAACGAATTTTAATATAGTAAGTAATTCAACCATTACTAGCAGATAAATGGTACATGCAAGTTCTGAGTGTTAAAAATACTCTAAATGTTCATCTCTTAGTCTCCATGAACTGTAGCATGCTTAGGAGCTGTGAAACATTCTCCCTACAAGCTTTGTTCTTCTCAATTGGCAAACATGGGCTATCCATGCCCTATCCTCCTGTTACACTTTACTTATATAACACCAGCCTACATGTTTTTACTTGTGATTTCTTTTGGATCATCATAAGCATTGTAGACATTTTCATCATCAATGCCAAGAGAACTGGGAATATGCTAGTTTACTTTTGCTTCCTCTGTTGCCTAGTTGGCTTCTTCTGTAGAAACAGAACAAAAAGAGGATCATGCATGAAATACAGCTATTATATATGAGAGAATGGCTGCTTTTAAAACAAGATAAATGTTTAGTATTCTGTGGATACTCCCCCACCAGATTGTAACAGTTCTGAAGGAGGTTAAATTGTGAGCCAAGACTGTCAAAATTTTCTCTTGATATAGCACCAAAACAGCGTGATCAGCCCAAAAAGCTGCTGAGCCTCACTATTAGGAATTACAGTTACTCCGCAATGTCTAAGATAGGGGATTTGGTCTATTTCATAGATTTTTTTCCTTCTCATAGTTGCTGCTTAAAGAATAAGAATTTCTGCTTGAATGGCTTGAGATGACATTTATCTCTAGCTATTTGGATGGGGTCATAGTGTTCTTTGATGCATTATATTAACCCATGTCTCCTGGTTCTCAAATCATTTAGAATGCAGTTCAGCTTTACCCAGGTTCTATGAGTGTGTATGCAAACAATTTCAGATGATGTTCTAAATCAAGACAAGTCTGCAGGCCGTCCATTCATTAACCAAATTTTATCAAGCATCTACTGAGTGCCTGTGATAGAGATCATGCTTTTGACAATCATTGTTCCCAATCAAACCTTAATAATTGGCTCAATACTCAACTACAAAGTTTAAACCTCTAACAGACTAGCCAATTTGTTCTCTCCTGAAGAGACAGAGTTATCATTAATCCTTATATAGTTTTAGGAAGACTTGGGCTAATAGTCTTCACCTACCAGAAAAAAAAAAATGTATTTAATAGATTGAATACAATATCAGAATTCAGAGCCCTTGAGTTGAGAGCTAGGCCCTCTAAACTCTGTAAGATATATTGCATTGCCAAACATATGTTTTTAAAAATATGACTGAGCAGTTTAAAAACTCAATTCTATTTTTATTTTGATGAAAAGAAAGCTACAAGGAAGTCAATTATTTCAGTGCAAGTTCCTGACACTTGAATTAATAGAATCATATTTTTTAATTTGTGGCATGGAAGAAGGCTAAGAACAATAGCTACAAGATTAGAGAACATAACTAGAGAGATGATGGAATTTAATCTATAAAAGCATATAAATAAACATACTCTATCTTGTTTCATATTTCTCCTGTATATTCATTGCCTTTATTCAACATGTGTTAACCTAGTGAAGTTTTAAGGTTGTTTCAGACTACAGGGGCCAAAAGAAGGAATAGTAAAATCATTAATAATGTCTACCTTATTTTATAATAGTAATTTCCCATTCAGAGGCAGAATATTATTTAAAAAGAAGAAATAGTGTGTGTGGGATGTATTATTAGAGAATCAAGTATCACTTGTGCTCATTTTTTTTTTTTTACTTTTGTTATATACAAGGACAGAAATATAATTGCCTGTTTAAATAAAATTATATTTTTATTTGACATTTTAATAACTTTGCTACTTTATTAACAAAGCCCAAGACTGTAAGCTCTCTGGTCTTTCCTTTGTTGTTAAAAAGCATTGATTCATCTAAAGAAGCATATACCTCTGGTGAATGAATCCAAAAGTTTCAGTCATTCTCCTCAATATATTTTTATTGGATCTTTACCGTATACCATACATTGCATTAGGTCACTGTGGCAGTTTGAAATTATTTTATGACTCCCAAAAAGAGAAATAGTATGATTGTAAACTATTCTATTCCTCTAGGTGTAATACCCTTTGATTGTATTAAATTCAGTTGAAGGCCCTTTGATCAGATTATCTGATAAGATTGCTTTGGGGCTTTTAATTGGATTATGTCAGTGAGGTGTGACTCAGGCTGAGTCCCCATCCCCTCTCTGGGTCTGATATAAATGGACTCACAGGGACAGGGACAGGAAAAAAAAAAAAAAGGGAACTGCCATGTCTGATTCTGCCATGTGAGAGATAAGACCTCAGTTTTGCCCACAGCTGAACTGCAAGGAGAGAAGCTCTAAGAGACAAGCCCTTTGCCAGGAAAGAGAGGACTACAGGATGGTTTAAGCATGAAGCCCAAGAGAATGGGCCCATGGAACAGCTCAACAGGAGACAGTGAGCCGGGAGGGGAAGGCTGAACCTTTGACTGAGTTTGGCTGAGTTTAGCGGCCATCTTGCTTCACCATGTGGCAAAATGCCAAGGTCAACAGTAGCTGACTTTGGTGAGAAAACATCTCTGATGGTGCCTCAGTTTGGATTTTTCATGGCTTTAGAACTGTAAGCTTTTACCCCAAATAATTACCCTTTATAAAAGCCAACACATTTCTGGTACTTTGCATCAGCAGCCCTTTGGCAAACTAAAACAGCCATGGATATATAAAGGATAAACAAACTTGCATGTGCCTTCAAGCAATATAGAGTCCAGTGAAAATTTTGTAATTTGTTTCCTAAAGAGTTATCATTCTAGGATGAATAACCAGCTCCTGAAATATGATTTAGTTACATGTTATAAATAATTTTTTAAAATGACCCCTTTGGACAAATAATGAATCTTCTAGAACATGAATATTCTCCCCTAAACTTACATGCATTTCAACATTATTTTTATTTGCCTTTTCAGGTATTCACAGAGATATCCCTGGGCAAAATGTTCAAAGTTTGTATTTGGTGTCACTTCATTACCCTACATGTTCCTGGGGCCAGCTCTTTTAAGTGCACCTAAACTACAAGGAGTCATCCTGGCCATCACTGCCTTTACATATCTTTCTAGTTTTTTTCTAAGACTCACCACCGCAGCCCGAGCTAAGAAGCTAATGGCTACTGAGACCTTGGCATGATCAGTCAAATCGACCTTTGCTCCTTTGCATTGACCAGAACCACAAAATACTAGTTACAGATGGATTTCAGAAACCAAAACAAGGCACAATAAATAGCTATGGAATAAATAGATTAAATGATACTGATGAGACTACAATTGGGCAAAAATATTTTAGGGCAGTTCTTCTCAAATTTTAATATGCATATGACTCGTTTGGGGAATTTGTGAGAGTATGGATTCTGATTCATTAAGACTGGCATGGGACCTGAAAATATGCATTTCTAAAAAGCTTCCAGGTATTGCTGATGATGCTGGTCCCCAGATATCATTTTATCACAATTTTAGTGTTCTACTGTAAAATGTCATGACTGAATATATGTTTCTTATCATTAAACCTGGACTAAAAAGTGACTAAAGAGGCACAATCTTATATTGAACTTAACAATCAACTGAACAAACAATAATGTTTGTTTCTTTATTGAGTGCTTCTATGTGCTTACCATGTAGGCACTGCTACAAATTAGGGATATGTAAATTCATTGGCATGTGAATAAAGTATTGTTATCAAGTACAAGAGGAAATATTAACAGTAACTGAATTAATCATTACAAACTCTAAGAGCAAGTGTTGCATAAAATTATAATTAAGTTCAGAAATTTTAAAGAATAAAATTGGTGAAAATTATTAAGTTTGACATAAAATATGAGAAAAAGAAGATATGCTTATTTAGTTGAGCATATCTTACCCTTTGACAAGGCTTGAATCAACTACATTTGACATGCTCATATTCGTAAATTCATACAAATAAAATATCTCTGAGAAAGGTACTATTGCATCAGTGAAGAAAAGGAATCAAAGGTAGATCTAGGTCACACTGCAGGGAACTGTTAAAACCAGTATTTAAATTTAATCAAATTCTGGAATCCTCACTGAAATTATTTTTGTTTAACATCAGAAAGATTGTAGACCTAAAGTGTACTGGCATTTTTAGAACTTCATTGTACTTTTCCTCAACCCTTGATTTTATATATGAAAGTGCTTATGAAATGATTCCAGATCCACTTCTTTCTCCTTTCGATGCCTCCTAAATGTTTCACTTTGTTCCTCCTCCATCGAATTTGTAAATCTGTAACATGTTTGAACTCAAGTATAAATTTAAATGAATTCTATGTTCCTTTGGTGCAATAAAAATTTAAATCACATATGTTCTTTATTTAAATGACTTAAATATTATAAATGAACATAAAACTGAAATTCAAAATAAAATCTATATTTTATCTATGTAAAAATCTTCATGAAAAATGCAAAAGATGAGACTAATATGGTGTGGATTTGCAAATTTAAATCCACACTGTCATAAATTACAAAAGCTAAAGTTTATAAAACTCCAACTACAAATATTATCATGTTTCATCGACTATGTGGATTGCTATGAGTTGGAGGATTTGCTGCCAATGTTGTTCTCTTACCGTTACACGCAGATTATTGCATGTGTACCCAAGAATCTGTGATCACAGCCACAGTCTTCGAATTTGTTTGTATTCATTTTCATTTGTCATATTTTAATCTTCCAACATCAATGAGATTATTAGGGATAAATGTCTACATTTCAGGGGATAAATGTCTACAGTTCAATAGTCCTTAGATATCATTTGGGAAATGGTATAACTATAGGCTTGGATTTAAACATCTGGATCTGCATGCTTTTTTGAATTGCTTCCTGACTTCTGCCTCCCTCAGGTAATTAATAGCTGTAAAACAATAAAAAAATCAACACCTATATGTATTCTATAATGGGCAAAACACATATATCATCTTACATGTCTATCATATATCAACCAGAAAGTGATTTGAACATTTCCCTGTTCAGGTCAGGCAAATTGAGGCTCACTCGCCTGAAGGGAAGAACCCTAAACTCAGAAGCTGTGAATCAAAATCTCACTGATGTTGACTACATCATGGTTATCTTTTCTGCATATTAGTCTGTCTTATCTTTATATCAGAGGAGAGCAGGCACCCAAACATTCTATTCCTGCTTTTCAAACCAATACAATGATGATTTCAGAATTCCTTGTAAGGGCATTCCATATTGCTACTGTGAGATCATTCACATGATGTCATGCATAGATGTCACGCATAGCTGGTCATGCATAATAAAAATATTCAGACTCATAAAATTGAACACAAATGTGTTTAAAAACCAACAGACTATCTAACACTCTGGCATGATTCAGGTTATGGCAGTGGTTTACTGCTAATGTTGTTTCAGGTATGTCATAGACACCTCGTCTCTTTTTTTCTGATATTATTTATATTGTCAACCCACAAGTGACTCCTAAGAAATAAGTATAGTCAAGTGCTTTCATCTCCAAATGAAATGGAGAAATATTTTATTATTTATTGAATTTATGGGTTTTCAAATTGTTTTATATTTCGGGGGATTTCCAAGATCATCCTTTAAAGGGATATGTTATTTTAATTTCTAAAATACAGAAACAAAATTTAAGATTAAGGAAACATGTAAGACCAGTTGGATAGTTTCTGCCATGATTTGACTTCTATGCTGAAATTATCAGAATTTTATATAAAGTTATTTTCATGCTGAGATAACTTTTAAAGTAACCAAAAGCCCTATGTCCATCTCACTTGGGCGATATTTAACTTATTTTATGGGATTTAAATTTCTTTATATCCACATCAAGGAGCTATTATATATTTGGCTTATGATACATGTAAAGTGACCCTAAACATCCATCCCTGGCAGACTTTTTTATTGTTGGTATTTTGCCTCTGAATCTATGAAATGATAGCATTCAATGTGTAGCAAAGTCAAAACTTCAATAAACATGGCTTATTATTAATTTCCCTATTAAACCAGTACCGAAGTGCAAAGAAAATGACTCAATAACAATGTACATGATATATGTATAGCTATTATAATCCAGGCAAAAATCTGAGAGAGAAAAGCAAAAACCTCACTTTTAAGGGCCCATAGAGATTTGAACTCTTGCCACGATCATAATTCTCCCACTGTACTTTATTCCTTTTCAGTGAGTAGACAGTTTCAATGCCTAATACTGCTCAGGCCTTCCTTGATGGTAGCATACCTTGTTTGCTAAAGTTGTCATCTCAACAGCACTAAACCACATGATTTCTCCCCCACGTTATTTCATTTTATTTCCCATAAAAAGCACAATGAGAGATATCTTAGGAGCCACAGCTTTTACTTTCCAACTGCAATGTTCAGTTTTATAACCTCATCAGGTTTCTTACTGAAAAATAATAATGTGAGCAACGCGAATCAGTTTCTCAAACCGTCCTAAGTGTTTCTGAGACCCAGCCAGCCATCAGAGACACTTCTTGAATGGAGTTTCAGCTATTTAGTGATGTGGACTACTAGACAACTAGATAAAGGGGGAGAAAAATCAAAATAACTTCTAAATGAAGTAGTTTAATGATATCAGCCACACTGATAGTACCTGAGCTAGGAATGTTTCATGACCAACCCCTCCCCCACCAAAAAAAGAAATGTCATGTGTTTTAATTTGAAATTCCAAATAAATAGATACAAAGGAAGTTTGATACAAAACAAAATTCTATCAAAAAACGTTGTCTTTAAAAGTGCCAAATTAAGATTGCCAAATACAAGCTCAAGGCTCTGCACCAAGCAACAACACCTCAAACTACTTCAGATAAAAATATTCTAATCATTTCCCTGAAAATTAGTGTATCTTAAGTCTGTCCTCATTAGGAGACCAATTGAAATACAGCAGACTGGAAAGGATTCTACCCACTGCCCACAATACCCACCTGCAAGGTTATTGCATGGACTTGGCTGTCAGCCATTAGACTGACTTGAAGGTAATTGGATAAAGTGGTGTTTTAGGAATGGTGATACAGCCGAGGGGCTAAATCCAGTCAAAGGATAGGGTGGCATCACTGTCTAGTTCCACTGTTATTTATGCAATTAATCATGGTAAATTTACGTCTGCCTTTAGGGAATTTGGTAGATAAGGTGCTAGAAAAGGAATCAGAAGTGGATGGGTAGGTATCTCAGGGAAAAGGAAGAGGGAAATAATTTTCTTTCTCTCCATGGACTCCTATTGCCTGTGAACAACGCATTTGCTTATATAATTGAAATATCCTTATATTCCCTTAATTTTTGGCTGGGATTTTAAGTCATAGGGAACTGGGAAATATATTTATTCCATACAGGCAGTCAGAACTTCTCCTGGATATTCAAGGACAGATTGGATACCCCTAAGTAGTGTGTATAACAATCATGGTCATGAACACAACTCAGGGACTAGTAAAGAATATCTGCTCTGCTACTTCTTATCTTTCAGTTTCCCATTCTTATAACTTGGAACATTTTAAACACAAAACCTCTCTTGCTGATGTCATCATTTCCACCTCCAGGCTAGAAGTATCTTAACATTCTCTAAATTGCTTTGCTAACAAAGCTAATAGTCAGGTTTTAATAAGGAAAGGAAAGAATGAAGCTGACGTTTATGGAGTGCCTTCAATGTGTTTTATGCTTCAGGTATTTTGTAGTATTTAACCCTGACTCTTACCTTAAGAAACCTGTATTTATATCCTTGCTTTCCATATCATGGAAATAAGGCTAAGTAACATGCCCAAGGCAACAAAGGTGACATGAGAATGTCAAGATTCAAACCTATGTACAGCATTGCTATGCCACCTATCCAAGAAAGAACTCAGACATTCTCAGTGGGTTTTGTCATTGTTTTTTGTTTGTTTGTTTTTCTTTCTTTGTGTAACACATTTAATAAAACAGGGCAAGATTTTTTTCATGGTTTTAAAAAAATTAATGCCAAACCAATTCTTTGAATCATGATTCTTCCAATTTCAAATCTTCTGAATTTTCTGAATTCCATTCTTGGAGAAAACCAACCAAGTTACTATCCCTGCCTTTCCAACTAAAATTGGTTTATTTCCTTCAATAGACTTACTGATTTGTCTCCTCAGCCTACTATCTGCCCCAAATCAGCCTAGAATCAAGAAACAGTAATAATAACAATATCAACAGTAATAAGAGCTAAAAAAAACAACCCATAGTTGAAAATCAAGTTGTCTCCCTCAGCTGATAGGAAAACAGAAACATTTGGGTCTCCTTATGACATATATATTTGGATTTAAAAGTTTGAGATATTTTTTTCTTTTTCCCAAAGACAAATATTCTTCCAGGTTGTTTTGTTCATTTTTGCCACCTTCACTGAAGCATGACTAACACAAAAGTAGGCATTAGTCTTTGGTTTGTGTGATTCAATAGAGGGTTACTTGCATTTCAATTACTTAGACAGCATGGAATACAGCTGTGTGCAATAGTATTTCTGAATTTCTTAACAAACTCTATGTACCACAATAAGATCCACTTGGACTCCATGAAACTATTTCAATCTTGATCTGGACTCTGGATGTTTCTAGCTTATTACATCTAAAGTCATGGATGACCAAAAGATGAACAAATTCAGAAAAGATATTGTTATCCATAACACAAAAGGCAATGTATTTAAGATCCTTAGGGTCAGTGTGTCCACGTGGGTAAATTAGACAAAAGCAAAATAATATCAGATAAAACATCTCATAATGGCATCCTCTCTGTAAATACAGGGGAGGAAACATGTTTGACCAGGATGAAACATTATCTAATTAATCATCAGGGCAATATATCATACTGAATTCTGCTTCTGCCATTCACAGCTGTGTGACCTTAGACACATTACTAGCTCTCTGCTCTTCAATTCCCTCTAATGGGCTCCTTGTCACAAGGATTAAATGGAATAATGTACATAGAGTGCCTGTTATAGTTCTTGTTACCTGTGGGGCTCAAATAAATTATCAGTTCCCTTCACAGGCTAAATGTACCTAAATAAGAGCTCAGGCAATATCTTGCTTATCAGGAACTGTTGGATGTGTTATATGACAACTCATAGTCAAAATAATGGCAGTTTGAATCTTTATTCTCTCAAAAAAGCCACAATTAAATAGAGACTAAACTTTTTCAATAAATGGCAAATCTGATTCCCTAGGCAAAGAAGGAACAGAAGGTTAATTTTTAAGATTATACATGTTATAATGGTAAAGATAAGCAAGCATATAATATTCAATGTGTTATTTTTGTCAAAACATAGTAAATATCTTATAGAAAAGAACACTTTGTTAAGAAACCAGAATAAAGGTATAGACTATTTTGTGGAAAACAAATAAACCAAAAAACATTTAACTAATTTCTACAAAGGATAGCCATTAATAAAGAAGCAATACAAGAGAAATGGGGTGGGGGAGTATTTCCAATATTATATTTTTTTCATCAGCTTATAGTATTGTTGTCAGTTTTAAATTTAACTTAATTATCACACAACATGACTCAGCCACAACCTATTAAACTCTACCAAATCATTTGAAAAAAAAAATCTACTTACTAGACCTAGAAGAGTTTATTTCAGGATTTGTAAAAATATTCATTTTATTTAGCTCCTGTGACCTTAGAAAATATTCTCACTATGCTAGTTAAGAGCTGGGAAAAATAAATTTATTTTTCTCTAGATAATTTCTCCCTAGATGGCCATAGTACTCAGCAAAACAATAAGAAACCTCCAGGTTAATTATACCAGGTTGGCTTAAAAAGAACTTTCAGCTGCTGTCCACATCTCTTCAACTTCTCTTATCAGAGGTTCTCTTTAATAACACTAGCTAAGGATATCTATATATAGAGAAAACATATTTGAGATGGCAGTGGTATGGATTGTGTTACTGCATTAGCTTTATATGTTTTCTTTCTCTTAATATTTAACGTAAAAACTATATAAAGTTAAAATAACATCTTTTCCCTGTATTTTGTTTTCATTTTCAACTACTTGACACACACACTTTAAATAGATATATATACTTTAAGATAAATACAGGTTTAATTAGAAATTATCCTGTTAAGTTTTCTTCTCATTTAACCTTGTGAAAGTTATGGCCAATTAAGAGTTGTATCCGTAATGCACAATAAATGAACTATATTTTTAGAGACCAACCAGTTTGAAAATAAACCTCAAGTATAAGGGAAAGTATAGCAATAATAAAGGATACATTTAGAAATGGAAAAAAAAAACTTTAATTGGTAAACTGTTTACCATCAGGAATAATGGACTCTTTATTGCTATAAAAGTAAGTAGGCCTTTTAGAACAGGAGTTATGTGAAATAATTTTTACAACCTACAATTAAGTGAACTTTCTGCTCTCATAACCATTTCATCTATAGCTATTCTTTTCCGTCAAGGACAAAAAGTAATTTTATTATATTTTAATTTTAACATTCTGGAATCCATATTAGAGCAAGTTTATGAGAGAAGAAAAGTTTTTGATAAGAGGAAAACCACACACATATAACTGACAGAACTAAGAAACACAAGCACTGAAAATCTAAACCATTTAATGTCATGGAACACATTGTCAGATAAAGTCTTCAGAATGCTATGTAAATGTGCTAAGTACTTTTAATTATTTAATCACAAAAAAATCCTTGTGATGTAGATGTGTTATTCACATTTATAAATGAATCTAAAGCAGTTTTTCAAAAACCAGTCTTGCAGATTTAAACATACACACCTATTTACGTACATAATCACATACACACAAAAGCACTCATCCAACAGTTAATTTCTGACCTTAAAGCTCGTCACTGGAACACTAAAATGGTTTCAATGCAAAGATTAGAAACAAACAAACTAGTAACAATAACAATAACAAAAATATGAGGGAAACAAATGACTCAAAAACTAATTACATAACTGTAGAATAATATTCAGTAGATAAATATAAATTTGGGAATGTCAAAATACTTATGTCATATCTGTATCACTGATATTCTGTAAGCATATTTATCTGCTAAGGAATGGGACTAGGTGATTGCTAAAGCATTGCCCAGCTCTGTTATTCTATGAATCTAGGATTAAATATGATATCAAAGAACATTTAAATGCTTAGGGGAAATGTCCCTTAAAACTCAGTGTGATAAAAAAAATCTGAGCAATTTTTAATGTTCTTTTCCAAAGTCTCTTAAACAGTGTCATATGTCTTACTATCTTCTATTTATAAATAATGTGTTATATTGGCCACAAATAATTTTTGTTCTTTAACTAAATCCTGTTTCTAATTAAATTTCTTTAAACTTTCCAACCAAAGGAATTTTCATAATATAATATGCAAGAGTATCTTATGCCAAAAATGTCAGAATGAAAGAATTTAAAGGAAATAATCCAAAAAAGAGCAAGAGTGAGATAGAAGTCACTTGTATTTACACAATATGCTCTTACTTGATGAAGCAGATTTATTACTGTTGGATAATAGGGATGGATGGTTCAAATATCTTTGTTAGGAAAGGCAAATAGAAGGGCATGAATATTTCAGAAACAGAAAATAAACCAAAAGATGCAATATAGTAAACAGCCAAAAAGAAAACAGCAGAAGCAACAACAGAAACAACTGATTCTTCATTGGAAAATGGGATGGTAGTAGGTAGACTCATTCAAGTTTTTTCTAGAGTGAGGCAGATATTTAATAAATTGCAAAGCATTTGCAGTAAATACATTTCATATCAGGTAATACTTTTTAAAGAATTATCTGAAGTTGGCCCTCTGAATCTAGAATTTTAAAGTAAAATCTGTGGATTCATATTTCCATGATTCTCTCACCCAAACTATTCTGTTTATGGAATACCAAATACACTAAAGGGTACAACCAATTTATATAAATCTAGAAATGCTGTGAGTACTGTGGTTGCCCTTTGCCAGACTTTTTTAAAGTGATGCTCCAGTTTTCCTTTTCTTCCACAGGATGGATTAATGGAGAACTCACCGAATAGGTCTGGCTTGACATATCCAAATGTCCATTTTTTCTATACACTTTTATGTACAATGTGTCAAATAGCTAAAATGGCCCACACAAAACCATTATTTTATGTCAAAAGTCAATGGACTTTTAAAAATCTGCCATTGAATTTGTAGACATTCAAATAAATGAAATAAATTTCAATGACTTCCAATATGAACTTTTTTTATTATCTGACCATATATATCAAACTTAAGAGAGTATACTACAAATGGCAAATTTGACACTTGATCCAGAATATGCTAAATAACACAGTGCAAAGAAATAACTTTTTTGAAAATATTCAGAAATGGAGTTTATTGTGCTTCTAAGCACAATTCATCTGACTAGACTGCACAGTGGGGAAAGCTAACCTCATCTACAATACATTCCATAAGGTAGAGGCACCAGGGTGAAGGGTCCCATGGAGAACACAACAGGACTAAGTAGATTTTGATATGAAGGGCTGACATTATAGACTGGATAACATTCATGCCTGGTAGCTGCAAAGGGACAGCGAGTGAGGAGTCCCTTAGGATAATAACTTAGAAATACCTTTCAACCTTTCATCTAGCTTCTTCCTCTAGTAAAGGTTAAAAGTAAATTTGACACCTTGTTCTATTGCCTGCACTTAGCCTCAGGTAATAAAAGAGACAATGAAATATAATAATGGGTCCCTGCGCTCCATGACACAGTATAACATCTATTACACATCTGTAGAAGATCAAACACATTCCTACTAGTGATTTTAAATCACTGAACTATATTTAAAAGAAAATAAAGGAAAACATTAGAGTAGACATGTCACTAAGTCTATGGCTCTCTGCCTTTGTCTCTAAAGTGGTTGACATCTTCTTCACAGCCCCTAACAAGCCTGTCAAAAATACATTTTAGGCCATCTGACCTTTAACATATTAATTAAGTAGATTATAAATCCATTGGCTTTCCTTGATCCCCACTACATTACTGATTCAGAAATAATAATAATTGTAGTGATAATAATATAATAAAGAGTTCATTTACTAAGTGTTCAACATGCACCAGGGACCATGCAATGCTTTTAAAGTCTGCGAAACATAGGAAGTATTTATACCTTGAAATATATGCATTTATTCAAGGAACAATATTAACTTTATATAAGAATTAATACCAAGAAACTGCAGAAAATGTACCAAAAAAAAGAGTAATCATTGTAGTTTCTGCTTTACCAAAAATTCTTCCAGAAATACCTTGAATTGCTCCTTTCTTCCTCAGTGGTATTTTCCACAGTCTTTTCTTTGCTTCCTCTTACACCTACCCTTTTCTAATATCAGCAAACACTTTGAGAATTTCATTCTTTGCTTGGTTGCTTACAAATTGCTCTAAGCTATTCATTCCTTCTCAACCTATTTAGTTGGGGTTGAACATCTGTACTTCAGTCTGCTCACAAGAAATCTATGGGAAAAAAAAGGGTCTCTAAAGAAGTAACAGTGAAAAATGTAGAAAGAGTGCTAAGAGAGAAAACTACTGGGAAAGAAACGTAATCACTCAAAAAAATGGGTACCTTTCTCTAGAGTGCAATGTGCCTCACAGATGGAATCCCTGATTTAGCCCTGAAAGGTGTCAGTGGATGCCTAACCATGTCCATCAGACAGGAAAAGCACTGACTGTCAGAAGAAGGCAGAACCACTGATACAAAGTGTCTTGTCAGCTCCCCAGAGCAAAGCTCTTCCTCACCCTTTTCCCCTGCCAGTATCACCTAGCAATGGACGTTTCCATAGGAAGCAAAGTAGCAAACATTTCATTCATGTTTTCAGAAAGAAAAGCTATTAGGTGGAATCTGATTATATGCAAGAACAAGAACATGTTACCCAAAAACTGTATTTGTGATGAGTACCGCAACTTACTCAGCATTCACTGAATCAGCTTCTGTACAGCTGGAAATTTATTTAAAAAGTGAAGGGACTATGCTTTATGTGTAAATGGCAGAACACTGGGATTTTCTACTTCAGCTTTTCTTCTGAGATCCAATGTAATAGGGTAATTAAAAGAATTTCTTTCAAAATTTTTAAAAAATTTGTTCCTTAGCTGCCAGTGAAGTAGGATATTATCACCCTCTAAATATATGTGTATTTTTATATGCATGTATATATAGGTATACATATATATGTATATATGTATATCTGCAGAACTGAAACTGTAGATCAATGTAATGTGGTTCAAAATATGATAAGGTTTTTGGGGTTTTTTTTTATGTTGATATACACATCCCAACTACTATTTTTGTGGTATATCACTCAATAAGTATTTTAACCCTAGAGTGAATAATCTATTGATATAATTCTAGGTTTATGTTATAATATCTTCAGTTATGACACTAATTTTCTTTTAGGGTAAACACCAATGAGTAACAATGAGGACAATACATTGGCTGACCCCATATCTGGAGCCCATGCCTGAATGGAATGCCAATGCTGTGAAATAATTGATTTCCAAATCTCCTCAATAAGTCTGTCCCAGGACTGAGTCTTTGTAAAATTTTTCTTTCTGTAATAGCCATCATACTTATGTGAGTTTTAATAAGCCTCTCTATCATAAAAGGGCAAGGAGGTCCCTTTACAAAAGATCAGGAAACTGCAAGTGCTCCTGTTAAAATGCATCAAATGTGAAAGATGTATGGAACTTGGCACAGTACAATGCTGAAACTGCTAGAATCCCTGAATTCTTAGAAGTTTATGAACCAGAATAATTATAGGCTTTGCACTCGGGCAGAACAAGAGCTCCTTCATTGGTTTCTTTGTGATCTCGCAATCTTGACATCTTTCTGAGCCTCAGTGATCTCCTCTGTAAAATAGGCAAACTATATCTATGACTTTACAGCATATTCCAAAAGGAATGATGCACAAATACAAAACATTGATATTAAAAAATATTAGTTTTTGACTTTCTGACACAGTGCTCTAAGGTCTATTTTTGGACATTTAAAATAACAGTAATCAAAAGGAGTTCTATAACGATGACAGAAAACACTTTCAAATAGGAAAAACTATATTGAGTGTCCAAATTACCTTTACTTATCCTTCATATCTCTCAGGGTAAACAAAAAAACATACCCCCATTTTTTTTTTCTCTGAGAGTGAAGAGGAGAAATGAAAAACAGATTTTAAATTTAATATAAAATTAAAATTAGCAAGCTTGATTGAAACATTCTATAAAAGAGGGATAATGATTAGACCTGGATTGTTAGATATTAAAATATATTATAAATCCAATGTGCCACTGAAAGAATAATTGGCAAGTAAAAGTGATAGAATAGAAATAATAAAACAGAGTTTAGTAGAGACAGGAATTTAGCTCATAACTAAAGTAACAAAAAAAAAACCCCTTAGATACGTAGTACCTGGGCAACACATAATTTGTTTGAAAGACAATCATGTTATATTTCTACCTTCCATCATATATAAAAATAAATTTCCTATAGAGTAGGATTATAACATCTTAGGAGTTATTAAAATGTACTGGAAAAAGTATAGGTAAATATTTTTCTAAGCCTTATGGAAAAGGACAAACCCAAAGGAAAAGTGATAACTCCACTACACAAATATTTATGAAATTTAACAAAATTTAAATAGAACCTGAGGAAAATTCCACAATATATGACAGTGTCATGCATATTATATATTGGGATCTTTAAAAACCAATAAGAATAGAAAAATAATAAAAGTCATGAATAAATATTAATAAATTAAGAAAGCCAAACAAGAACACACATGCGAGGAATACTGGGGAATTGGGAACTTGCAATTGCCTGGTGGGAGGCTAAATCACTGTGATTGTTTTGCAGGTGAATGCACTGATATATGTTTAAAAGCTTTAAAATTTTCCTATCTCATAATTCAGTAATTCCACTTTCAAGAATTTATTTACAAGTAATTAGATGCTCACAAAAATGTATATGTTGTATAGCATTACAAAAAGGCAACAGCATTAAATATGCAGCAAAAAGGTTAGACTCAATATGATTTCAAACTTGCTAACGACATTAGTGATGAATATTGATTTTCCTCAAGTGGTAGAAGAACAAATGCTTTTTGTTTTCTTTTTTTATTTTTATATTCTATGTTTTCTTAATCTTCCACATTAAACCTATATTGCTTATATAGACAGGAAAGTTATTTTTAAACAGAAGTGATTTATGATGAACAACAAACAGGTTAATTTATCTTGTACTCCTAGAAAACAGAGGAGAGTGGGGGAATTGTTTGGGGATTGGCATGTTAAGATAAGGTTGCATAGGGACTTGAATGCCTGGCTAAGGAATTTCTATGTCATTGAGTAGGCGGTGGGGAGCCATTGATGTTCTTTGAGCAGGGAATTCACACAGTCAATTTGATGGTTATGTGCAGGACTAAGTGAATGACTTTGAGTCTCTCTTGCAAAAAGGCCAATTGCTATCAAATTACAGTAGTTATGTTGTAGTTAGAACTTAGTGGTCAAAAGAATGTAAGCTCAGAAATTTCAAAGTAATCAAATACACTTAACTAGCACACAGTTTCTTACATTAGAAATTCAAAGTAAGGCCTTGCTGTCAACTGCCATAAGATGCAGTCACATTCTAATTTTTGTGCGCCCCTCTCTGTTATCTCCTAAAAAGAATGAGCATGACGCTCATGAGATTCAAATGAAGAATCAACTGCCAGCACCACATCCACAATCTGGGTCCTGGAGATTTAAAATTATCATGTTGGCTTTATGCTAGATTTAACTGTGAGGATAATAAGAGAGGTGGAGATCTCCATTACTTCTGTTACTTCTAACCAGCCATGTCTATGCACTGAACTGCTGAAAATGCAACATTTCATAAGTCAATGGCTAAAGAATGAATTCATGTGGAATTTTTAGAGTTCTTAGATATTTAGAGCATTAACAGACTATCTATATTAATGATAAGGACATTTATGACATCCCTCCTTAGGAGCCATATTCTTTCCCATTTAAAACATAGGTTTTAATGTGTGACTGCAAACTGATTTCCAATTTGCTTACCATGACTCTTTACAAATGTTCTCTTTGGGTTGCTAAACATATAAATCATAACTGGTTATACAATGGCATTATTTTAAACTTTAGGACCCCATTCATAAAGAGAATATTTAAGCTCACTTCTAAGCCAGTCCAACTTCTTAGAAATAAAAATCATCTCTTCTTCCCTAAAATGTCCTTCATATATGTTCTGTCACAAGATCTTGTTCTTGAACTCAAACCTCTGTCTTTACTCACACTCCTAAATCTACAATCTTGCCACTCATTCCTCTTTCAAAATTGAAACCTCTTGTCCTTGGAGTTTCACTTATTCAATATTCTTCTTTGTCTCTTTTCTATACATATATACAGACATACATACAGGCATCATCTTTATTGGAAAGAAGATCATGTGAAATTGCCTACATTTTTTAACAAAATAATGTTTTTCTAAGGAAAAAAATTAGGTGAATTGGAAGTTATCCTTACTCTATCTGTTACTGATTTAGCAAATTAAAATGAGACTATTGGGCAAAGGAATTCTAAACTTTGGAAATAAAAATACACTCGAGAAGCAGAAAACTTTATTTCAGGTTATGAAAGACCATATTCTTGCCCTCAAGTTTTGAGAATAACATTCTAGATTACCAGAAAAAGTATGGATTTATGGCAGGAAAGTCTTAAAATAAATAGTTTTAATTGCAAATTCTCTATCACACAATGTACCCAGAGATGAAAGGAGCACAAAAATGAACTATTATAAAACTTGCCTATTTGTGAAATAAATTCTTAATTTTTCTTTGTTCATATTTGAAAAAAAAATTATTTTTGATGATATGCTTTCAGAAAAGATCTAAGTTTACAGATTAGAAGGCTTAGCTGAAGCCTCCTTAGAAGGTGATTGTGGCAGTTTAAGTCTCCTGTGGACCCCAGAAAATCCTGTTCTTAAAGCTGATCCATTCCTGTGCATGTAACTCTATTGTAGGTGGGGCCTTTTGATTAAATTACTTTAGCTAAGAGCCTTTGATTAGATTGTGGGACCCAGGTGGGTTTTAATCCTTTTACTGGAGTCCTTTATAAACAAAGGAATAAGAAGCCAGAGATACTTTCCAAAAAATGTGACAGAGAGAGAGGAACCCAGAATCTGATGGAAGCCACTTTAGCCAGAAGCTGAAAGCAAAGATGCCCAGAGGAGAGGAGAGAGACAAGCCAATGATGTTCACAGCTACAGCTCAGGGAAAAGGTTCTCCTGATGATGCCTTGATTGGACACTTTCATGCTTCAGAACTTTAAGATTTTAACCTAATAAATTGCCATTGTAGAAGCCAAACCATTTCTGGTATATTGTTCCTGGCAACTTTTAGCAAATTAAAACAGTGATTGAGAGGAAGAATGATGCAGCATCTCTCAAAACTTCGTGTGGAACCACAAGTTTTACCTTTGGTTTCTTATTTATTTATTCAATTGTTTATTTATTTCATTATTTATTTATAGTAAGCTGTTTTCTATTTTCTTCTGGGCCATCAAATTTAGACATTTCTGAAGAATAATATTTATTAAGTTCAAAAGCTTAAATTTTAACAATTGTGTAAATGTTCTTAAAGTACATACAAAATACTAATAGCTTCCAAATACATCTATTTAAAGCATTAGATATAGCTTAATCATTGAAGGTAATAAATTAAAAAATGTATATAGAAATATCTGAAATAGTGTGTAGCGTAGAGAAAAAAAAATTTGATCAATACTCACTGAGCCAAATAAGACAATGTTGTCATTAACCCAATCAACAAAATTTCCAACCTGTTTCTTCACTATTAAAATGAAGATAATGCTGTTAGAAGAGATTATGTACATAAAATGCCTTGCATATATGGAAGGGAGTAAAAAAATTACCCTTGACTGTTTCAGAGTAATTTTGAGAGTTCAGTTGGATAGACCATGAAAAACTCTTGGTGTCCTTCTTTATAAGTGTTTTCCATTTATCCATTTATTCATTCATCTAAAACATAAGCATGCTGAGTCCCTACCATGTATAGACATAGTAAGTGTTCTATGTTAAAAGATTAAGTGTTCTACATAAAACAGATAATTAATATAAGATACTCAAGGTTGTCTTAAGCATCAACTATATGTTGGGACTTGCTTGATATTTAATGTAACAAGGGATTATATCATCCTTAAGTGAAAAGCAACAGGTTAATCATCAGTTATGATGATTTCATATTTTATGGTGAAAGTTAATTTGGCCATACTACAATTCTAATTTTAATATGATATATTAAGAGTAACGCAGTTCTGATTCAGGACATTATCTTTTAAAAATAATTAAATGGTACAAACAGATCACTTACTAATGCACTGATAGCACAGTTATGTGGAATGTAAGATCATTTCATTATAAGCAGTACATAATGTTTTAAACCCTGATGGGTAGGGAATGAGGCAGATGCTTTCAAAAAGGCACCTAGGCCAAAGTGATAAATTATTTTGTCAATTTCAAGGTAGAACAATCCCACCTAAGGGCAATAATAAAATCCATTTTTAGGGGAAAACTAATCTCCATTCATACCATTACTATTGTATAGCATATAGCCTGATCCAAACATTTATTACAGGAATAAAGAATCGGCCACAAGCATACAACAGAGACTGATTAAATTCATACATATAAAAATGAAAACCACCATTTCTTTACCAAATAAATCCACAAATTTAATTAAATTGGCTAGTATATCAAGCAGCTGGGGAGAGGGTCAAGGTGAACATTTGAATAAATGTGGATAATCATGTATTAATTTTCCTCCAGCAAATACATAGTTGAGAAAATATGCACCATTTTCTATTTTAATAATGTTATAAAGAATAACATTGCAGTATGGATCTATAAACCAAAACTATTAATTAGGGCACCAAAACATCTTAGCATAATTATAATAGTTTGGCTGAATAATCGGAAGGCCATGTCATTTTCAATCAATCTACGTCAAATCCATGTGGTCTACCTGAAATGAGACAAGTGGTTTCACCCCAGTGTCTGAGGATGCCAGTGCAAATTAAAACAAAATATACATTTTATAAAATTCTTTTAATAACACATAACCCACTGCAAACATCTTATATATCTGAAATTTTTAAAAAGAGTTGTAGATTAATCAAGTCTCACAAGAAAACAATTTAAAAGCTGTTCTTTAACTTGTTGAAACTAGGTTCTCTAACATTGTCACTTTTTCTCCATGCTCTATGCTTTTTCGCCCCCTCACCAGTTCAGGTTCAAAACCTAACATTAGGATGTGTTTTGAGTTTTACTCCTTTATTTTACCAGCTACGAACTTGATTTATTTTGAAGTTCTGTTTGGCCAATGGGATTTAGGTCATTGTGTGCTATGAAAATGATCAGATTGATTTTCCTAAGTAACCAATAATGTAGTCTAATCATGTAGTTTGGCATATTTCATTTTTCAAATGCATCTGTCTTCAATTGGTATGCTTAAAGAATAAGTCCAATCTGGACATCTTGCCTATTCATAAGCACACATAAACCTTCCCTACTGATTTTTTAAAAAGGATTCTCTAAAATTTGTATAATGCTTTCTACCTGGTAATCAATATTTATGCTAACCATTTGAATAAAAGTCTCTTAAAAATCCTAATATTTAGCATCATAATGACACAAGAATTATTTCACAACACATCTCCAGTAATGCTAATTTTTATGCTGTTTTAGAAATAGTGAAATATATTAATTTAGATCAGAATAGTTCTTTGAGCTAATAAAGAAACTCATTCAAATATTTTTTATATTTTTCTATTTGGTTTTGGGACAAGCTATTTTGCATCTTGAAGCTTTGCTTTCTTATTTATGAAATGAAGAATCAGAGCTTTTGTGATGAATCCCTAGCAAAATGACAATAAGCCTCTTGAAATACATTATATAACAGAATTATATTTAACCATAACCAGGGATCACTTTCTATGTATATAACATTACTTTGTGTTTCTCATTTTTGTACTATTTTAAAGAAGTAGATGGGTTCTTGATCCCAAATGCTTCTCAACAATTTAATTGAGGAGGCTTTATACACACACACACACACACACACACACACACACACACACAAAGAATTTAATAATGAATAGACTAACAAAGCAACATCGAAGCAAGTACAAATTATAAGAGTCCTTGTAATCTAGGTTTAAACTTCTCATATGGAAAATTGCTATGCAAAAATGTTCATTTACAGAAAATTAAAGTATGGAAATCATTCTTTTAAAGTCACACAGCATGTTGCTGTGCAGATGATAAGCCAGGTGGTCTCTGAAATGCAAGCCGGTAGTGATGCATTTGAACCAGGTTCACTGAGATAAATAATTTCCAAAAATACTTAATGAACATACAACCACTTTCCCTTTGTATTTTCAATCCATGACAACATCCATGACCATGGAAAAATTACTCCATTTCTAGTGGGAATTAAAAGTTAAACACATACATGACTGTATATAGTTTATGATAACTAAGGGAAAAGGATATTAGAGACAAGCCATAACCACGTGAAAGATTGTGTGATTTTTCATGGATGGTTCTTAATGAGACTGACAACAATTGAGGGCCTCTTTTGCACCAGACATTTTATGTGTAATATTTTTAATATTTATAGCAATTCTGCAATGTTGGTGTGATCCCTCTTTTACAGGCAAGGAAACAGAAGTTCACTGAACCTAAGTAACATACGTTACAAATTCAGAAAATGGCTAAGCCATTTTCTATGTCTGTTTTATCTCTTTGACTTTAGGCGATGATTGCCTGTTTTTAAATCATCCTCCAATAAAGCATTACCACCCATTCCATTTTTATCCTATTACCCTAATTTATTTTCTTTATAGCAACGATCACTATCTGAAATTATACAATCTACTTGTTCCCAGATTTATAGTGCTTTACTTTCCTAGTTGCTAAAACAAATACCATGCAACGAATTGGCTTGCTTCCTCCCAGCATTGGTATCTCCTGGCTGGTGGGCAATCTTTGAGGTTCTTTAACTTTGCTGTCACATGGCAATGTACATGGTGGAGTCTTCTCTCTTCTATTGCAGGTTGCGTTGACTTCTACCTTCTCGCTTCTCTCATGGCTTCTCTTTCGGTGTCCAATTTCCCTTGCTTATAAGGATTTCAACTATATTAGACAAAGTCCCACCCTCATTCAGTTTGGGCACACCTTGATGAGTAACATCTTCAAAGGTCCTATTTACAAATGGGTTTGCTCCCACGGGACCAGGGGTTGGAATCTGAACATGTCTTTTGTGGGGGACATGATTCAATCTCCAATATATAGTCTGATCCACTTGAATGTAAATTCCATGAGGTCAAAGAGTTGTTTTCCTAGCATTTAGAAAATAGGGGATACTCGATGCCTATTGGTTGACTGATTGCCTGATTATATAAATGGCTTGAACTAATTGAACCTCATGTTCCCTTTCATTATATGGCATGTTATTCGTTCAGATAGCTTCTTGGAAGAATATTTCTCTATATAATTTCTTTAATTAGAGAGAGTTAAAATTTTGATTCTGTATATCATCTTTGAAGTTCCTTTTGTAAACAGGTCAAATGAAATACATAAAGTGGGACACAAAGTAAGAGAAGTGAGTCTTGTAATACTTGGGATTCAAATATAGTCATTATCCATCTGAGATATTGATTTTACTTCAGAGAACACACCATCATTTTGTGTATATTATTATTTTAGATAATTGATCCTTTAGGCTATATAAAGTAACCAACTGTACTTGTTTACAGGATAGGTGAACGTGAGGCCAAAACGGAAACTCTTAGGTTGTACTATGTATTGTCTATAACAAACACCACCCAGACAGTGCTCCATCATGAAAGTAGTTATCAAAACCCTAATACCAACACCAAAGAGTTGGGGCAAAAAGGAAGATGAGAGAAACTTAAAATTTACTGCCACATTACTTTTTTAAAGACTGTCTACTGTAAAATTATAGAATATATGTTTTCCACTCATTCTTTAAAGACTACATATTTTCACATTTAATTCAATGGATGGGGTATAAGTCACTGGAAATTAGCTTGTCATTCCTATTTTCAAGTGTATTTGGTAAGACCAGTGGAACAGAATCCTAAATGTATAATAGCTACAATAAGAATGTGGGATTATATGGAACTGTCACCTCTTTAAGCTAATTGGTCTTCCATGTCACTGTTTCATTTATTTATTGATAATAAGGTTGTTCGTTTTCATATAACTTGTCATGTGATTGCTCTAGCCTGGAATTAAATTTCATAATATTCACACATAAATTTAGATGCTTTTAGAATATCCAATCATTGGCTATGATATGTCTCTGTCCTTTTTGCCACATCAACAAATACATTAAGTATTTTTACATGTACTTTTAAAAATTCATTTTAAAAACAATTTATTGAAGTAGATCATTCATACATGAACATATATAAACAATAACTGTATAGTAAAAGTTGTGAACTTACAAACAAACATGCATAACATCATAAAGGGCTCCTATATATCACCCCACCACAAATACCTTGCAATTTTGTGAAACATTTGTAAGCAATTATGAAAGAGTGTCATCAAAGTATTACTACTAACTATAGCCCATATCTTACATTTGGTATATTTTTCCCCAACCCACCCTACTATTGTTTTGTTCATAAACCATATAATTTATCTAAAGGGTACAATCAATGGCATTTGGTATAATCACCGAGTTGTGCGTTCATCACTTCAGTCAATATTAGAGCATTTTTATTAAAAAACAAAAAAACAAAAAACAAACCACTATCATATCCATGTTAGCAGTACTAATTACAAATCCTATGATGTGCTTTCACATTTCTATTCATTTCCAAACAACATTTTACCAATTCTGCTTTGAACCTCAGCATTCCATTCTCTAACCACATTGTTTTCTCTGGTGACTTATATTCTAGCTATTAAATCCATGAGTTTGCTCATTATATTCAGTTCATAATAGCAAAGTCATACAATATTTGTCCTTTTGTGCCTGGCTTGCTTCACTCAACATAATGTCCTCCAGGTTCATCCACACTGTCATGCTTCATGACTTCGTTTCTTCTTATGCTGAATAATATTCCGTTGCATGTATATACCACAGTTTGTTTATCCATTTGTCAGTTGATGGGCACCTGGGTTGTTTCCATCTTTTGGCAATTGTGAATAATGTCTCTATGAACATTGGTATGCAGATTTCTGTTCGTGTCATGGCACTCAGTCCTTCTGGGTATATACCTAGTAGTGGTATTGCTGGTCACATGGTAGATCTATATCTAACTTCTTTAGGAACTGTCAAACAGACTTCCATAGTGCCTGTAGCATTCTACATTCCCACCAGCAGTGAGTAAGTGTTCTCATTTCTCCACATCCACTCTAACACTTGTAGTTTTCTGTTTTGTTAATGGTGGCCATTCTAGTAGGTGTGAAATATCTCATTGTAGCTTGGATTTGCATTTCCTTAATATTAGGGAAAAGATGCTAAGCATTTTTTCATGTATTTATTTGCCATTTATATTTCTTCTTTAGAAAATATCTATTCAGGTCTTTTGCCCATTTTTTAATCAGGTTATTTGTCTTTTTATTATTGAGTTGTAGGTTCTCTTTATATATCATGATTATTAAACACTTGTCAGATGTGTGATTTCCAAATATTTTCTCTCATTGAGTTGGCTACCTTTTTATCCTCTTCACAAAGTCCTTTGAAGTGCAGAAGTGTTTAATTTTGAGGAGGTCCCATTTATCTATTTTTTCATTTGTTGCTTGTGCTTTGGGTGTAAGTTTTAAGAGACCCCTACCTACTACAATGTCATGTAGATGTTTCCCTATGTTATCTTCTAGGAGTTTTATGGTCCTGGCTTTTATGTTTTGGTCTTTGATCCATTTTGAGTTAATTTTTTTATAGGGAGTGAGATAGGGGTCCTCTTTCATTCTTTTGGTTATGGATATCCAGCTCTGCCAGCACCATTTATTGAAGAGACTGTTCTGTCCCAGAAAAGTAGACTTAGTAGGCTTATTGAAAATCCGTGGATCATAGAGGTGAGGGTCTATTTGTGAAACTCTCAATTTGATTCCATTGATCAATGTTTACACATACTTTTAACTGTACAATTTGCCATCAGAATAATGCCAGTTTGATTTTTCCAGTATTATTTTTTGCATTTAATTTATAACCAACTTAGAGTAGAGCTTGGCTCCTACTTTCACATGTGTGCCTGCTCACTACTTTTTTTTTT